>JAUCBJ010007498.1:0-41286 GCA_032718475.1 Nemertoderma westbladi
ACAGTTGTCTCTCTACTCGCTCCATAGAGCTGAAGAATCCCTGTGCGTATCCGGCTGCGGACCTCTTCCATACAGCTGGATCGATGGTTTCCTTGGCTACTCCCATCCGGTGTATGTCTTCCCAGGCAGCTTCTGATAAATCAAACGGGAGTCCGGGTCCGGGGAAGTTCCATTGCGACTCGACAATAGACTTCAGTTCTTCACTAGTGTAGCCCGCGTAGCTATCTCTAGTTGTCCGTTGACTCTTCGCCCAATCGATCTGGTGTTCTTCCACCGCGATCAATAACCCGGCGAGCACGGCTGCAGGAAGGATGAGAAGGGGATCCGTATAAACCGCATCCGTCATCTCTGCTCCGCTCTCGGGTGTCAGCTCTACAGTATCATCACTACTGGAGCTGCTGGGCCTCTGAGGAATAAGTTCTTGACTAGCGGGTTGTTGCTGTTCCGCTGCCTTTTGGTCTCGCTTGACCTGAGCTCGAGTGCCTATGATAGACCTACGATGTTGGACTAGCCTAGGTTCTGTTATTACTACTGGAGGGATGACCTTCCTCACAGTGGGAGGTGAACTGGATTTACGACCAGACGTTTGTACGTCTCTATCTGAGTCGCAGATAGTTACATCTAATAAACTGTCTGACAGGTTCTGCTTAGTATCAGACATGACTATGTATACTGTTGAATGTCTACTGCTGTATTACAGTCTGAGTAAGTCTAGTAACTCAGTATTACCTGCTAGTCTAGTAATTAATTACCGGTACTGCTACTCAGTATAGCGTGATATATATAATATATTAGACTACCGGTATACTTTATAGTATATATAACTATATAAGTATTATTACAGACTAGGTTTATCACAGAATACCGGTATAATTTTAGCACAAATATATATAAATATATAATAGGCCTATCGGAATACCGGTATACAGCTTACAGTTTGTAGGATATATAATTCTAAAATAGAATTAATTACAAGTACCGGTATAATTTCAGCCTAGATTTATAGAAATAAAGATAATAGGCCTATCGTAAATACCGGTATATCAATTATTTTAGAATAATTGAATTTCTGAACTTTAGGGTTACTTGGTTACTTTAACTTACTTTATTACCGTTATTTAAGCAGTAATCCAACTTATATTGAGGCCTAATGGTTGTATGGTAGGCCTACGATTTATAAATCGTTAGATTTGATTTATAATATATATATACCCGTTTTAATGGGTTTTGTCAATGTTTGAAATAAATGTTATTATTTCTGGGGAGTAATCACTACACAAAGCGGTACGCTTTCAGTGAAGTGTTACGTACAGGACACTAAAACAAATAATACTAATTTACCTAAGTTACTTAATACTACAAATTACGTACAATTCGGGTGAGATTACAATCTCTAAATAAACACAAAAATTTACAAAAACACAAATACGAATTTTTAGGGTAATTTTACAAGAAGTCTACAAACCAGCCTAACAAAGGGTTAGAAAACTGATTATTACAGCGGACAGGGTACTACGGTATTTGAAATAATAAGTAGTAGTAAATACACTGCGTTGTCTAGATAGGAAAATACCACCGCCTGACGACCTATAGCCGTATCGCTATAGGTTCTACGTTATGTATCACGGAGTGTTCCTACCTAGAAGTTAATAGAGCTAATCGAATGTGCCTATCAACCACTTTACAACACAAATATAATGTCTACAATAATTACTTCGGAAAGTACTGTACACTAAACCCTAAATTAGGTACGAGTACTTGTACAACAGATAATCAGTAGTTAAATATACTTGAACAGCTAAAAGAACCACGGCATCTGCTGGAGTGACCGATGCACAAAATCACCAGTCTTTACCTACGCCGAGCAGCCCGTGTAGTACCGGGGTTAATTTAACTATAGCGGTATGTATAACAAACACAATTACTGTAGGAACAAACTTGGGGACTTGAATGTTGCGAATAATCGCATAAACTCTGAATAATAAATATTACGCTACGCGTACAAACTACTCAAACAAAATACAGACCGAACACTGACAGACTACTATCAAGCCTAAACAAACCACGGTATATGCAGACTCCGAAATGATTAGGGAGTATGCGCTCTAACCCAGTAGTGCGACTTATTCTTTAGTTGGGGTTTACCTTACAGCATTCGCTGCCCTTACTGCCTAATCGTACTTAATCGGACAGATGATCTACACACGCGGCAATCCGTTCAGACCTAATAACAGCCAGACAACTATCCAGCCTACAAATTATTTAAATAAAATTATACGCTACCTGTACAGACTTACACAAACAGAGTACAGACTAAACGATGGCAGACTACTCTCAAGCCTAAATAAACTACAGGACATGCAGACTCCGAAATGATTAGGGAGTATGCGCTCTAACCCAGTAGTGCGACTTATTCTTTAGTTGGGGGTTTACCTTACAGCGTTGCTGCCCCTACTTCCTAACCGTACTTAATCGGACAAGTGCTCTACACACACTGCAATTCGTTCGGACTTAACAGCAATCAGACAACAGCTCAGCCTACAAATTGTCTGTACAATCTGATCAGGTTTACACGCCTTCTGTTCAATACTGGCCTACAAACAAATAAAACTTGACAGAAATAAGTAAAAATCTCAATAAAAAACCAGGGCTGCAGTCCCTGATTAATTATTAAGGCCTACTGGTATATAATAATCAAAATCGAATAATACTGCTGTAGGTACCGGTCCGGATGATCAGGCAGTCAGGCCTACTGGTTACCGGTCGACCGGTACTTTCGACTTTATTGCTTACTGCAATAAAGAAGCTATATCCTTTAATGTTCGCGCTTTCAGACCTTTGGCAGTTTAACCCGCCAAATTAGAATGTCTTCTAGATAATAAATCGCTTTTTAGTCTATGACAAGTATTTGATTCACTACACTAGTCGAAACCAATCCGTGCGCGACCATTCACCCGCTGGATATTCCCGGGAGATTGGGTTCGACGGTTTAATTTTATTGCTATGTAAGCCTAATGTATTATTCGACTGACAGTATTATATAATCTCTGACAATATTATTCACCTTCGGTAATATTAACAGTTCCTTTAGGACGTGGCGCTTTATCTATATAAACAGAGTTATGACTTAAACTACTCACAACGATATGGCTTAATTATAATCCACATATATGACGCATTCTTTAGGAATTGCTTCTTTAACAGACTCACTCATACACTATGCTGCACAATACTGCACACCAATCTGCCAATCTTCACTGATTTTAGTCACATATAAAAGGAACACAGGCTGACTCATGTAGGGTCTATCAAATAACATTAGATTCACTTCAAACCACTTTAACATAAGTCACAATCGTTTATCTGTAACCCTTCTCTCTTACCTTCGGTATATCAAGAACATTGGGTTTCGGGGTTGTTTATCGTTATTCCAAATATAATAATTCATCAACCATATTATGAAGAACTGACGGTAAATAGCAGTATAAAACAACAATGAAAACACTGATTGTTATGAGTTTGCAATGTTTCAGCAGTCAGCATGTATGATCAGTCAGCAGTCATCAGGTGCGCAGTATGCAGACATCAGTCATTTGTTAAAGGATATATGCCCTTTATAATTAAACCTACTAGTGTACGACTAAAAAGCAGTACAGCACAAAAATACTTCCAAGCCGTTCTTTCTTTGGCTCAAGACTGAATGTCAACACTGCCCATAGGCATTGCGTCATTTCTCGGAAATTTTCTGTACAAGGAGCCACAAAAACGCTCTCATTGGCTGACTGAACTGAGAGACGCCGTAGAACAAAGGAAATCAACACGTATGAATGTCAGCTGTTAACCGTAGTCATAGTAACTACTGTTCAAGAGTAGCTATCACCCCTTTGCATCACGAATTGCCATAGAATCACAAAATATGCCTTTCACAGTACACATACGGAGGAAATAGGTCTTAGATCCTCTAAAAACACCGATACAGCAATAATACGGTCTCTTACACTTATTAAATCAACTACAGAGTATTTTAATGTAAAAGATAATAAAAATAACGGGGCAATTCAGCAAAGGCTTTTACAGAACTGGAAATAATAGTGTTTGAAATATCGGAAAAATGTTCACTATTTAAGTGCATTTTGCACTAAGTGCCCATATGTCTTTTCCCAAGTTTTATCCCATTTCACACACTACAATCTATCCTCTATCCAATGAAAAAAGTTTCAGATTAAACGGCCCTGTAGAACCGAAGTTATTGATGTTTAAAAATAGTCACTCGAAAATTTCAAATTCTCTTGGTCAGATAGTCTAGTGGTTATCAATCACGTTAATGAAACCTACGTTCGCGGGTTTGAAATCCAATATTGACCATTCTTAATTTTTTGCAAAAAAAAATATTTTTATTTTTTTACTAAAATCGCTCTAACTTCGGTTCTGGTGGTCCAAATTCGATAAAATTGGTATATTCTTTGCCGTAATTTTTTTCTTAATCTTTTGAGAAGGGGTTATTATTGGCCCCAATAAAATTAAAATAAAGGGCCAAAATAACGCGATATTTTTCGACCCTTAAAATTCGTAATTTTAATTATATATGTTAAGATAAAAGATAGCGGAGTTAATTTGATACCTTTTACAGGTACTTTTGGCGCAATACGCTAAACTATAATGGAGTAGCGATTTGTTAAAAAAAAAATTTTTCGTCCCTTTTTAAAAATATTATATTTCACACGATCGCCTGCCGCTCCAGTTTTATAATACCTCCGGCGCTGTAATTAACGCTGTTAGATAGATAATTTAACGCACTATAAGTCTGTGTAAACAAATCTCCCGTAAGTTAAGTAGTTTTCGAGCTAGACGATTCCCCCCAAAGCGAGTTTGAAGCGCGAAATTATAATTTTGGCCCTCATTTTTTTAATATCATCCTTGGAGCAAAACCGATAGCATATTTGAATTCCCCGTATCGATATTGACCGCATAGAATGTACCTTAACCAACTAAAGTTAAAAATAAAAAAATATTCGATAAAAACTACTTTACAAATTCTGGCCCTTTTTGGCCCCTATTGCCGACATATTTTTTGTACCCCCACTCGATAGGAACGTAGCCCCAATGGTCTTCTACGAGTTTCATAAAAGAATTAGTGGATTCCTACCCGCGTTGTCGAATTAAACATTTCGGAAATAAGTGTTCCAAAAAAGACGGACAAAAACGTACAAATTTACGGCCCCTTTTTCCACCCGAAATTTTAATAAATATCTTACCCCCATTCGATACGAAGGTAGTACCACTCTTCCCCTTTCCAACCGCGTTACTTTCGTCCCCGTGCGATTAATATTAGCCGAGTTATAGCGGATCCCGCAAAGCCATTTTGTCCGTTTTTTCAACTTTGACGGACAATTTCGGGAAAAAGGCGTGGTAATCTTTTTTGAAAAAAAAAACGAATTCACCAATTAATCCCTTCTATCGTATCCCGGCGTCGCCTAAGCAATAACCTAGGGTTTTTTCGAGCCACTGTAGAGCGCCTTTCAAAAAAATTTTAAAAAAGTCGAAAAAATGACGGTTTTTTGTCCGCCGTGTCCGTCGAGGGGATAGATTTGCTAATGTTAGAGTTGCTAATATCTTAGAATTCCGAGCCGCTCCCCTGGTGCGAAAATAAAAAAAATTGGTCTGTTCCTTCATCGAAAAGTCCCCCAGAATCCCAAGTTAACCTATATAGTTAGCGATGGCCTGCGGCTTTAGGAGCGGCCGCGGTATTCACCTCCCTCATAGCGGCCGCGGCGGTGTTGCGTCAAATGGAGAAATATTTATCCCACCAAGGACCACACCAATTTGCTTTCCACCCGGTGAGTGCTGACTGTAACCTGTCTATAATAGATTCGGTTCATTTAGTGCGAGTGTGTGCTTCCGTAATACTGCAATATTATTCCCCAACTTGTAACTATAATCTATCGCTACTATAATGTGTTCAGTACGAGTGAACCGTGAGCTTACCACGCACTAGATTCAATATAGCGTTCTACTTGTAATATAAAAAAGTCACACGTACATTTGCCCGCCAACAACACAACATAATGGAACAGTCTACACGTAGATATTACACTATTCCCTTGAAGCAGTTTATAGAGCCGAAAGGCATTTGATAGTACTCACAAGGGCTACAACCAAACTCCTTTGCCCGATGTGGGTTAGCCTCCTGTAAAAGCCTTGACAATATCCTACCCTTAAAAATATTTAAATCGCTTTACCACACATTCATACATCCATCTATCATACGGAATAATTTTATGGGGAAACTCAAGTGCAAGAAACATAAATCCAACTAGAATTATTAAAATAAAAGAATTAATACAGGCGATAAAATTCAACCACTACTACCAAGCACAAGCTCCATCAATTTACAAACTACTTAACATTCCAGCTGTAGAAAAACTACAAGAACTGGAAACGGCCAAACTTATGTGGAAAATTATTAACCACAACAAAACAAGATTACATTACATCGCTGTTTAAACCAACAAGTCTCATTCACTCATCACACGTTCTACGTCTACCTGTAACTACTCTACTGTATTTCATACATCGAACCAGATTACAGCAAACGCAAATGGGGCAATAATCTGGAACTCACTAGGCCTACCCATAGAAATCAAAAATCAAAACAATATTTTTCAAAAGCATTAAAAGAGATACTCATAGAAGAACTGATATAAGCTACATGCTACAATAGACTGTTAATATCGACATTTAACCGTTATTTAACTACACCATATGACGGAATTAGTGCATGCAATAAGGCACAACTTTAATGGAATTAAATTAAATCAAAACAAAACAAATCTAAATCAAACGAAAAAAACATCCGCTCCAGCTGGCTTTGCCCCCCCCCCCCCCCCCCCTCCAAGGCACCCTTTGCTAACTAAAGGTCGCCTTACCCCCCTCCCCCTCCCGCCACTCCAACATCAATTTACTTCAACTAACAGCCAGACTGGAAAACTGGCCCCAGAGAAGAAATTTCCACCCCACATCCAATGCTAGATTGTATTTCCGCGGAATGGAGCGCACTTTTGGTTGATGCTATCTTCTCACCGGGAAGATAGCATGAGGAGAGTGTTAGCGGATCCATCCGTTGCACGCCACCTACCGAGAGAATAGGGAATAGAGTGATTTACGAATCACACCAAGGTATCCAATATCCTATATAATATTGGATTCAAAGGAATATTATGAGGCAATGTGGTGCTAGCTGGGAGATGGTTAATAACTCATATCTTTGAAGAAGCTAGCATAGGGCCAAAGGGAACAAGAAATGAAAGGGGGAGAAAACCAACCAATAGCGGGGCAGCACATGGCCAGTAACGCGTATCTATTGGTAGGTCGACATGTAGGTAGAAATGTGTAATAAGTTTTCTAAGCAATCTGTATAAATCCATTACCCAATATTAATTGCGTTCAGTTGGCTATTAATTACTGTGGAAGTCACCCGTGTGCTACATACAGATTTTGCTGTTGTTTACCGGTACTTATATATATATCAGCTATTATTAACAACGATGAACCATTAACTCTTATATTCAAACCGGCCTTTCAACAACAACAAACAGGCGACGCGTACTAAACACGACATAAACACACCAGTCGGGCGGGATCGCACATCTGTATCAATCAATAATCAACCATGCTTGTGCGCCTGTACTTAATGTATATTGGTAATGCAGGCTGTTGAGCTTCGTGCAAACATTATTTTGTATATGGCGTATATGTATATTATTCTGCATACAAGAAATCGATAATGTACATACATACATTGTGTGAATGCGTTTGTGAAAACAATCTCCGCTATAGCTGTAGTATTTAATCCTCCCGTTTGTCCCCTTACTTATGAGTATTCTTAGCTCTATGTAATAAAGCAACGCCACTCCAACAACTCCACGTGTATGTTTCATTCGAAGATTTGCACGAGTTGTTATAAAGTACATTATTACCCTGCCTAGGGGACGAAATATCACATTATAGTTGTACCCTACATTTAGTAACCTAGTGCGTGATATAGTCTATACAATAGCTAGGCGATCAACTGTAAAATTAAACTGAACTTGAAACTTTAAAGCAGGCAAATCCCGTTAATTTAAATACTAAGCTAACAGCAACTGGACGCTGTACAGTAAGTGTAAAAGCTAAAATTATAAAAAAAAGCGATGAAACTATTTATTATTATGTCCAAACTTTTTCTACTTTGATTGATGCTATATTAATTCCTATAACGAAATTTTAAAAGTTCCATCAAAAGTTGTTTTTTTCCACAGGGTCAAGTATTGCACACATTATTTTAACAATTTTTTTAAGACTTATCAAAACTTCCACACCATGGTTCAATGGTTCCTCAATGAACATTTTCATTTTAATATGGTCATACAGTAGCTAGATAAGATGATTCATGTCAGTAGCACTATACTGTATCAGCTATGGCACAAGATTCCTAACTATTTTAGTCTACCGGCCAACTCCGAAAATAAAGGTTCGAATGGCATTTTTTGTTAATGGTTGACATCCACATCATTTTTGTGTAACCACATCTGTATTATTGATCTAGTGTCTTTTTAAAACTTAATCTGCTCCAAATAAGGGCCCTTGACTGCGCGATTAGACTCGATTTGACACCATATTACCCTTTCCCAAGATGGTACCGGTATACGTTGTGTGATTTTTTGTGTTTTTGAATTTTAAATCATTTTGATGATTTTCTCACAAAACGCAAAGCAAACAAAACAATTGAAAATTTAAATTAAATTTAAATTTAAAAAATTAAATTTAAATTTAAATTCAATTCAATTTGTTGGGGCTGTTACTAGGACCGGGTTGGCGGACTGGAAAAAGATATCGTAAACTTTATTTCTTCCAAAATGTTTATAACAGTTTCAGGAAAACATTGATGCATCGGAAGACTTAGTCTTCGCGCTACCAGACCTAGCGAATCTACCTTGCCATTCCATGATTGGTCTTTTATTGTTGCACAGCACAGTGTGACAATGAACTATACACTACCGCTGATTAACAGACCGTTGTCACTGACCAAACAGACCTGGCCATACTGCCTTCACAAAGGTAGTTGTCAGGTCACAAAGGAAACAGCTGCAGAAACCGTTCCGGTTTCTGACACAGGAACAGAAAATATGATGAACCCAGGACTGACCACTACACTGATACACTGAGACGGGCAAGGAAATGCTGTAAACAGATATACTCATCGGTAATATCTCCTTGGTCGAAGGCAATACTGCTGAAAAGATCATTAAGACCAATAGTGCCAGTGAGGTGTAGACCCCCCCCCCCCCCCCCCCCATTGAGTGTTTGGATCTCATTGATCCTATCATCATAGACATGTATAGAGCAAACAAATTGAGTCCCACGCGAAATGAATAAGTTGGTCACAGTTCCAAAGAAGTGCAACCTAACACTCTTTGGATATATAAAATTATATTAAAACTAACTGCTGATGTAGACATTAAATTGTGGATGTGGCACTTAACCAGTTTCGGACCCCACACCCGTTTGTTCTAGAACAAACATAACCAGTTTCGGACCCCACAACCGTTAGTTCTAGAACAAAATATAACCAGTATCGGACACCACATCCGTTAGTTCTAGAACAAAATATGAACAGTTTCGGACCCCACACCCGTTTGTTCTAGAACAAAATATAACCAGTTTCGGACCCTACATCCGTTAGTTCTAGTCCAATCCAGTTCTAGTTCTAGAACAATTTAAAAAAAAATAAATAGATAAAATGTTGTAGATCATTTTCAAAAAAGTAACGTTTCAGCATGAATACTATAAAGGGACTAGCCGCAGGGCGTATCTCTCTCTACCTTGCACCCTCGGTGACACATATGTATACTATAGGTTGGTAGAGTATTAGTAAAAAATTAATAGTTAATAAATTAATATAGTTTGCTATTGCGTGTAATAAATAAAAACTAAAAAATATTGATTAAAATATTGTATCGCACACAAGTTGTGTAGAGAAAATATAATGAAACAGATACAGTACATGAAATATAAAGCGTGGCACATTGAAGGTTATTTTCCTCGCGCAAATAGCTAGTAGCTTCGCGGCCAGTAGCTACCGGTTTCGCGGCAAGTAGCCAGAACCAAAGGTCCAGTAGCTAGTGGCCGCGGTTATACCTATTGGCGATGAGACAGTAGCTAATAGATCGAAGCTCGAAGCTTCTAGCTATAATGCATCATGGAAACCGGAAATAAAATTATATGCTAAATAACAACTCATTGCATTAATTAAGCTAACTATTATTCAATTTAGAACACTGACTTAGCTATCTATGTTAATATTAACATCTTGTTATCAACATTTTAGAATCATAATAATAATATTTGCCAATAATTGCCGGATTCGATAGCTTGCTTACACTTCCAGTTAAGATGAATATTCTTTATCTCTCTGTGTCGATAATTGCCGTGATCGTCGTGAGAATATGGTGTATTTATTAAAAATAATCTCCACCGGATTCATCAACTCTACTTCAGTATACTAAATTTTGACCCTTTACAACGAATGTTACTATAAGCAGATAAGGAACCTTAATATGATATAGGCATATTATAATGATGATAATAGTAAACTTTTAACTAAAATAATTGTGACTTAGAGGAAGTTGGGGAATTTATCCTGTATATAATAGTGTGTGAAAGACACACATACAGACTGCCTAAACCCATCCGTCAAACAGACTGCGGACTGCAAACTGCCTGCATAGCGGAAAGGAGTATATACCGGACCGCGAGCGGCGCGATAACTGTGTGAACTGCGCATCACGGCCAGATGACATGGCGCCAGTACAGCACTCACCAAAACACGAACCCCAACCACTCCCGCACCAGCGCCTGGCTGGAGGCAGCCCTTCGCCTACCCCACCTGACAGTCACATGTCTGACCCTCTGAATCAGATGACGCCAAATGAAGAAACCGAACCTGACTCTCTCGCAATGGAGGAAAATACGGGTCACAACAGACTGATGGGTTCGAGTATGCCCCCCATAAACACACAAACTGACACTACCAGTATAAATACAAAAAAAAACAAAAAATTAAAGTCATCAACCAACACTCCAAAAAAACATGAACATACAAAACAAAACACCTCAACTTTGGAACCAAAAGAGAAGTCAAAAAAAAAGAATTTATCCAACACACACAGTAACAAAATTAATGTAACCTTCTCTACCACCAGCGATACTCTAAACGACATTAGCATATCTGAAATAGAGGAGTCAATGGGCTTTTTTGCCGATTCTTCAAAAAACCTATCATCAACGCAGAATGCGCCAACAGCTGAAATCGTCAAAGCCATAACAAAACCAAAGAGAACCAATCCTAGAACCCTAATCCCCCCCCTACCTAGAGAAATACACCTAATAAAAATACCTGATCCTACTTCACGAGAGAAAACAATCACAACTAGAGGGGATAAAGAATTATATATCAGTGACCATATAATAGAATATTTCTTTGGAATATTGGAGATACAGTTTTCACACACCATAACCATCCCCATTGAATTAAGTAAAAAGCTACACCAAAAGGAGTGGGATATTTCAGCTGCCCTTAGACATATCACAAGTTCCTGGGATCCAACGACTCAGCAAAACTCAATCATACTCATACCAGACATCGACGATGAACATAAACATTTCACACTTCATGTAGCAGATCCAACAAAAAAAATAGTATATACCCTAGATCCCTTGGACGACAATCCAACATCGTCAATTGCTGCCACAATAACCAATTTATTCAACCTCATACATAAAGTGAAAAACCCTAATAATCTGCAAGAATCACCATGGATCACAAAGCAAAACACGAGACAATACCCGGGACAAAAAAACGGTTATGACTGTGGGATATACATTTGTCTCTATGGCTTAGCCCTAGCTCAGAAATCTTCATCAATAAGAGAAGACCATGAAAATAGTCCAGAGATCCGTGCATGGTTCAAGAGATCTGTAGAAGACTGTCGCATTGAAATAACCGCAACACAACAAGAACCAACCTTCTCAATAGACCCTAACTTGAACAACCTGAATCTACTAATGAATGCATCAACAACTGAAGAAATAATGTCTATAATACGTGCTGAAAAACTAATAAACAACCCCAAAGACATTTTCATTAAGACATTGATTCCCTTGGGATCTGGAACACTAAATAGATTGCAAAAAATTCTGCTAGACCACATAAAACTCTACATTTTAGGAAATAATCCCAGTCTTAGTATAACCGCGGTCAATAGACGTTCCATGGAAGAATTATCCACAGATGTGGCTGAGTTTGCTCTCGCTATAGAGAATAATACCATCTCTCAATCGTTTAAAAAGCGTGTAAATTTAGATACAATGGATTGTTTCAGCATACTTCAACTGACAGACCTTGTTGCAAATCTACAGCTTGAGGTGAAATCCCTTTCTGGAGCTCATAATGCTGCAATCGAAACCATTCACCTGCTACAGAACTCAATCACAAATATGACCCTAGAAATAAATGACCTGCAGAAATCAGTAGCATCCGGAACAAAACAACAAAATAAAGCAGCAAAGAGGCGAACAAAAAAGGAGAAAAAACGGAAGCGCAAACAGAAAAACCAACAGACAAATATTAATAATACTGAAACCTCAATCCAAGACAGCGATGAATCGCAGGATGAGTCCCAAAGCATCTCAGACTCAGATGACTATGATAGTGATAATTCTACTCCCACCCCGACCCCGACTGATAGCAACGGGGCGAGTTGCCCAGCCTCCGAAAGTGATGATACCTTTCAAACATGGGATCAGATTGAAACTCCAGAAAAGGAACTTCTTGAAGTCGATATTGATACTGCAAACCTTGTCTACAATGGACACATTTCAGAATCGAAACCAACTGTAGTCAGACCAAGAACGCTGGAGGAAGTGACATATAATCCAAATGCCTGGACATCTGTACATCATTCAAATGGGAGGCCTAGCTCTAAACAACAAACAACAAAAGAAACAGCAATACCAATTAGCAACTTATTCAGTAATCTGGATCATGATTCCAAAATAGCAATGCTACTTGAGAGACAAAATGTAATCCTACAAAACATAGAGAAGAGCAATAAAAAAGAACACATTCCGACTACAAACCCAGAAGTAACTAAAAAGAAAACAGACTTGAAAAATAATGAACAAGTGCAAACAATACTAGTGTCAGGTTTACCAAAAAATACAGGATCGGTCAGCCTCTCTCAATTTTGTTACAAACAAACTGGAATATATCCGGTCCACGTTTGGGTTAGAGGCAATAAAGGAGAAATCAAAGAAGCCATAATAACAGTGCAGCCAGCTGACTACCACATCTTTATAAACAACCATATGTGGCCTGGAGACAACCCAACAACATGCAATTACCATAGAAATAGACAAGACAGAAACCGACAAACTACAACTCATAACCCGTATAGTAACAACGAACATGACCTTAAAGATAATCATGAGGGAACCAACCACAAAAACTACCAAAGACAATCATATGCTTGGAGCAACAAATCACAATGTCAATCGTGGAAACCAACAGACAACTACGGATACAGAGAATCACGAAACAAACCAACAGACAACTACAGATATACATCACACAATTATAGGGGACACAGGGGTAACCTGCTGAACAACAACAAACAAAACTCCCGGAACTATTATTGCGATGGAAGCCAATATGACCACAGAGACAAACAACCAGCCTGGAAAGATGGGAACAGAACTCAACGAGAAATAAATATTAATGCTTCCGATGAGCAACAAACTATGAACAATGGTTTCATCAACTCTGGGAACTATCGGAAAGAACGGTCCCACACAAGGGACTACAATCGGTATTTTTAAAACAAACAAAGCAAGCATCTTTATACCTCCGGCAACCACATGTAATACTGAAGCAAAAGTAAACTCTGACCCTGATAGAAACTTTCATACAAACCCATTAGGTTTGAACATCATAACATTTAACTGCCAAGGCTACACAAGAAATAAAAAGTACATTTACTCCCTCCTACATAATGAAGACCCACACATTCTGGTACTACAAGAGCATTGGCTCAGCTGTAGAGAAGCTCAGTTCAACTTTAACAAAAAAAACCTACCAGCCGGCTACACCTGTTATACCTTTTCTGTAGCCGAAGGAATGAAGTCAAATAAAAAACGAGTACGTGGAGAAGGTGGTCTAGCCTTCCTAATTAAAGATGATATCTGCACATACTGTTCATCTGTTACCACTACCTCTGACCGACTGATTGCGATGACAATTGATGATCACTTCCACTGCAATATCACTATCATAGGAACATATATGCCCTTTGATAATAAATCAAACTACTCACGAACCAACTATTTAGAGGAATGCGGAAAGCTTACATCAATAATTGATGATTTAATACAAAATGGAAATGAAATAATCATAGCCGGAGACATAAATGGTGATATAACCCACAACGAAGACCATAATGAAGAAAATAAAAGATCTACCTTTGGAACAATTTTTCACACACAAATTGTCGGTCCCTATAAATTACAAGCCTTTTCAAGCACACACTCCAAAACAACAGGCGGAAACGCAACCTATTTTTTCAAATCAAGAACAGGAATCACAATAAGAAGCTCCCTAATAGATCATATAATATCCTCAGAAAACATTACTAATTGTTTAGAAGAACGCCATATCTTCCAACAAAACGATGATAACATTTCTGATCATACACCTGTCTCCTGCAACTTCAACATTCCTCAAATGGAGCACAAACAAAAATTACAAAACAAACCGGCGTGGAGGAATACTAGACCTCGCTTCTTTCTATTTAAAGAAGCAACAACAGAACAGAAAGAAGCCTATAGAAAATCTGTTAATGACGAGCTACTGAGCTTTAGCAAAATCTTGCTTAACGATGATGGTGTTTCGTACTCAACAAACAAATTGCTACCAGAAGAGATGGTTAAAAAGATTAACCATACAATACTACAATCTGCCAAACACCACATCCCGTCCATAATACCCAAAAAATTGAAACGCTGGAAGAACCATGGAAACAATGGCAAGACACTCCCAACTCGGTCTACTATATCACTGAAATCTCTAGAAATGATAAAAATTAAACGAACTTCCAACAACAACTTAACGTTGAAAGACGCCTCCCTTCAGAGACTACAAGAGGGTCGTATAAGAGCCAAATTAGCACATAGAGCATACCATGAACATATTTTGAGTCTCGCCCAAACATGTGCAAACGACACAGACAAATTCTGGAACAAACTCAAACGTGAGGAAACCAATCATACTACCATCACAGAAGCGAATGCGAATAAACTCTATACCCACTATAAAGATTTCTTTGAGACAGACAGTAGTGATAAAAATAGCCACCAACAAACCACCAACGACGAAACTCAAGTCGACGGGGAAAACCTAGAAAGTAGTCCAACTAGTGAGCTCTTCAATGCCAAACTCTTTACAATCCAAGACATAAAGACTGCAATAGAATCACTTAATAAGGGAAAGGCGTCCGATTTTGCTAACATAACAACAGAGCACCTAATTAATGCATCATCAAATACTATGTGTAAATATATTGCTTTCCTTTTCAACAGCATGACCCATTGTGGAGTCTTTCCGGACAACCTATGTGCGAGTCTCTTACTACCACACATCAAGAATGCTACTAGAAAGAAAAACGATACAACAAATTACAGAGGAATTTCAATCTCATCAATCTTCGTCAAGCTGTGGGAAATTGTAGTTCTGAGCGAATTCACTCGAGAAGCAACTAGCCATCTCCAAATGGCATACAAGAAAGGAATCAATGGAGAAATCCCCTACATGGTAGCCAATAAACTAATTAAGCGTTTTAATGCAGGTGGCTCAGACGTCCACGTGCTCTCAATAGACTTATCTGCGGCTTTCGACTGCGTAAACCACAAATCTCTCTTTAGTAAGCTTAGGGAAACAAATATCGATAAACCCTGGTTACAACTACTCGAATCACTCTACAAAAAATCTACAGCTTATGTAAGAACAGGACGACGTTTATACACACAATCAATCAAACTATCCAAAGGCGTAAGACAAGGGGGAGTATTATCTGCCTGGCTCTTTAATTTTTATCTAAAAGAATTATTCGTCAACATAGAATCATTAGGATTAGGTATACACATCAACAAGCACTCCTACCCTATAATTGGGTATGCAGATGACATACTGCTTCTAGCAAACCTAAAGAGCGATCTACAGAAGTTAACAACAGTCTGTACTACCTACTTCTCTGCACATGGCCTAAAAGCGAACCCAACAAAATCCCATTATGTTATCTGCTCACCAACAACAAAGACAACCACTAAACAAACCCTGAAAGTTGGTCACACTACCCTAGAACACGAAAATAGTTGTCGATACCTAGGACTGCCCTTCCCCTTAACTCAGGACAGCCTAAAAGACAACTTCGTCAAAAGGTGCTGGTGGAATGTGGCGCGATTAAAGAACCGGGGGTTATCAACTTCTGATGTGCCCCTGATAGTTACGAAGACCATATGGAAAACCATTTGCACCCCATCAATCCTATATGGAACAGCAAATTACACAGATGCTATCACCAACGATTTTGAAGTCTTTTTTCGAAAGGCTATGAGATCAATATTAGGTGTCAAAAACTACGTATCAAACAATACCCTGTACCTTCTCCTAGGACAAGAAACCCTATCATCCCTAGTGGCATACAACAAATGTAGGATCATATACAGTGCTTTCAACTCTCGCAATCCAAAAATAATATACCTCTTCGCCTGGCTTCTAGCGCAGCATAGCCTTAATATATATAAAGACCCCCTATTTGATGACTACAACGCTGCGTCGTGGATTTACGGACTACCATGCATAACCAGCCTAGTAACGGCATCCTACAGCACCAAACATACCATAAAGAATGCGAAAGAACGCAACAAGCCAACAGCCAAATATAAGGACATTTTCAATGCGCTGTTTTTAAATAGTATCCTAAACAACATCAACTCAGAAAACCACGTAAGGCATGAATGTATCCTTGATTTTTATGGAATCGAAAAATCAACCACACAATAATAACTCATGACTAGGTACACACAGAGCTAACTATCACCATGGTGTCTTTGAGTGACCTGACTTTTATTGATTTATTGTTTTATTGATTTACTGATTTATTGATTTATTTTTTGATTATTGACCGTTTTAATTATAGCCTGCCGGGGCGTATGCCGTGCAAATGAATGAATGATCGGAGGCACTATCGCAGAGGATTGGGATATGCTTTACAACAAGGGGTTGATATCAGAGGAGTTCTACAACGCAGCCAAAGAAAAGAGAGTGACCGGGGAGTTATGCGACAGCATGGCAGAAGAATTCGCGCAGGGGGACGCGAAGATTGAGGAAAAGATTGCCAAAGAATGCAGGGAGGATGCAAAGAAAGATGGGGTGTTCAGTGCAGCGCCAATTACCCCCATTGCTAAATCTCTGATCATCCTTGCCATTATTACCATTGGACTATTCTAGAACTAGAATTATGTAGACTGTACTCATACAGTTCGCTACATATGCCAAACTGTGGTCTATACTTTAGTATTATTTCTTTGGGTTCATCACTAAACTTAGTACATCTATACTGTAATACCGGAAACTGTATTTACACACAAGTATATGTGTTGAGACACGTCAGTTATAATTATTATTATTCATACTTATTACTTCGTGGGGCCTTCGCGCAGCACGAGGCGCAGTTATGAATTGAGCGATTCTATCTCAAAGTCGGTATTTAACAAATTTAGTGCAGGCGACACATTTGTAAGAAATATTAAAAATATTCTTAAATTATTTTACCATGTCAATGCCTCAACGAAATTTATTTAGCTTCTAGTCCCTTCTACTAGGTCGTGCGAACTCGGACAGTGGAAATGAGATCCTTCCAGGCTTCCCGATTCTCCATAGTTGTCGCAATTTCGTTTCTCCCAAGTTCAGTATCCCTTTCAAGTTGATCTATATATGTTATGGCCGCTCGTCCACGAGTACGCTTTCCAGGAGTTGGTTGCCAGAAAAGTAGATCTGGTATGACCTCGTCTTTACTTCCCCAGCAGTGCCCACTGAATCTTAATCTGCGTTCACTGAGGGTGGTTACAGGTGGTATTGTACCATAGAGCTCGGCGTGTTGTCTCCAGCTGATGTTTAGGGCTGCCCTTAGTAGTCTTGTGCAGCAACCATCAATTCGGTTTTCAAGTGATTTAGTCAGTGTCCAGGTCTCACCCCCGTATAAAAATACACATTCCACTGTGGCTCGAATGAACTTAGTCTTCAGGTGCCTGGAGAGATCTGATTTCCAGATGGTATCCATTTTTGATGGAGCTACCCAAGCCTTTGCTTTCCTAACTTCTATGTCTTTTTTGCTACTCTCTATCCATGATCCAAGGTACTGGAAGTCATCGACCTTCCTTAGTTGATTATTATCAATGGTTGTCAAGTTACCATTTACATTACAAGTCATGAATTCGGTCTTGGTAGCATTTATATGCAATCCAACCTCCTTAGCAGCCCTCTCCACTTTATTCAGTAGAAGTTGTGCATCTGCTAGCGTATTAGAGAGCAGGGCGATGTCATCCGCAAAGTCGGTCTCTGTGACTGTAGTTGCCGGATATCTACTACTTCTGCGTTCTTGTAGTATGAATCCCAGATCTTTACCCTTTGTAGCCAACCTCATTGCGTAATCCAGTACAATTACAAACAGTAATGGTGCTAATGTGTCACCTTGCAGTACGCCAGCCGGGATTGAGAAGAACTCAGTTACACTATTTGGTGAGAGTACCAGCGCTTCTGTGTCACAATATAACAATCCAATGCCAGCGACAATTACCTCTGGTATTCCATAAGCTCTTAGGATTTCAAGCATTTTACCTCTATGGATGGAGTCGAATGCCTTCTTGAAGTCCACAAAAGTCATGACTGCGGGGAGATTCTTTGACTTAATTCCCTCAATCAGTCTCCGAAGCGCAAGTATCTGAGCTTCGTTGATCTATTTGGGCGAAATCCGTTTTGACTCTTACACAGCAGTTTCTATATTTCGGCCAATTTGAGCATTCAGGTCACCAGCAATGACTTTGACGTTTTGTGTCGGAATGTCCTCTTTATAAGTCCTGTCAGATCTTCATAAAACTTGACTGCTTGTTCTGGCTCTGAGGCATTGGTTGTACTGTAGCAACATATAACTGTTGCCTTGGGATTCCACTCTAATGCTGCAACCATGAGCATGAGCAGTGGAATTTATAGATTCGATGCTGTTTAGGGTCTGAAGTGCAAATGGGTTTAGCAGAATTCCTACTCCACCAATTGATGCATTGGGCGGATATCGTACTGCTGAGCTTGTTACTAACGTCCAGCCATTTCCAATGTCATTGTACTTCATGGCAGTATTTTCATGACAAATCCGATGTTCTTGGATACAGATGATGTCGATGTTATATTCCATTGCCAGAGCGACTATGTCACCCTGTTTGTTATGTGCTTTCAGCGTGCATGCGTTCATTGTGGCAATATTTTGTGTCTTTTTACATTTCAACAGGTTGGTTCTTCTTTCTTCTCTGTCTTTTGTTCCAGTAGCCGATTTTTCGACCCTAGTCTGGTGTACCACTGAGGGTCGCGGTCCTTGTTGACCCGGGCGACGACCGAGCCGGTATTTCTCCTGGAGGGTTCTCATGCTCATATCTTTCAGTTGCGAGAGTAAACCGCTTGTGGTCGCAACTCTTACAAGCGTCTTCGCAGTAGGTCGCCGTTGGTTGATTACCTTCCGCCGACCTTGTCAGCATGTCTAGCCGTTGGTTGATTACCTTCCGCCTATCCATGGCCTACAGCCCTGCTGCTGACTCTAGGGGACCTTTTGTTACACCCTGAACCAAGTGTGCCTCATGGGTTAGGATACCTAACATTGGTAAAGGAGCATCCAGTATAGACTGAGGGGCATTGCAGATGTATGCTCAAGCCTTTGCCTTCAATGGTGCCCTAGGCGCTATAGCCCTCAATGACTTATTTAGGTGATGGGGCTAACCAACCCACTCTTGATCAACTAAATAATGAATATGCTATGCTTATCGGGCCTGCCCTACTGGGCTGACAGCTACAGGTAGTACCACATTACTGCCATACATAGTGGTAGCAGGATCTGGGGACCCTGACCTGACACTATTTAATTAGCTAATTCTAAGGAATCACCATTAAATACCCAAACCAGTCATTTTGCGAAATAAACAATAAGCAAGCTGTCTTATTATCGTAGTCTGTCTCCTTTTGATGCTTGTTCTATAGATGTAATTACCCCCCCCCCCCCCCCTGCCCCTCCCCCACTTTCTAAATGTACGATGTCACCATTATTCCATTACAATTTACAGAGTCTCACTTCCCTATCTTTACTATTGACCTTATTACTTTTATTATTTATTGCAGTCTGTTGCTGTTCATATATTATGTTACCATACTTCACACAGGTCTAGTCCCCCAGTCTGTTGCTGTTCATATATTATGTTACCATACTTCACACAGGTCTAGTCCCCCAGTCTGTTGCTGTTCATATATTATGTTACCATACTTCACACAGGTCTAGTCCCCCAGTCTGTTGCTGTTCATATATTATGTTACCATACTTCACACAGGTCTAGTCCCCCAGTCTGTTGCTGTTCATATATTATCTTACCATACTTCACACAGGTCTAGTCCCCCAGTCTGTTGCTGTTCATATAATATGTTACCATACTTCACACAGGTCTAGTCCCCCAGTCTGTTGCTGTTCATATAATATGTTACCATACTTCACACAGGTCTAGTCCCCCAGTCTGTTGCTGTTCATATATTATGTTACCATACTTCACACAGGTCTAGTCCCCCAGTCTGTTGCTGTTCATATATTATCTTACCATACTTCACACAGGTCTAGTCCCCCAGTCTGTTGCTGTTCATATATTATGTTACCATACTTCACACAGGTCTAGTCCCCCAGTCTGTTGCTGTTCATATATTATCTTACCATACTTCACACAGGTCTAGTCCCCCAGTCTGTTGCTGTTCATATAATATGTTACCATACTTCACACAGGTCTAGTCCCCCAGTCTGTTGCTGTTCATATAATATGTTACCATACTTCACACAGGTCTAGTCCCCCAGTCTGTTGCTGTTCATATATTATGTTACCATACTTCACACAGGTCTAGTTCCCCAGTCTGTTGCTGTTCATATATTATGTTACCATACTTCACACAGGTCTAGTCTCCCAGTCTGTTGCTGTTCATATATTATGTTACCATACTTCACACAGGTCTAGTCTCCCAGTCTGTTGCTGTTCATATATTATGTTACCATACTTCACACAGGTCTAGTCCCCCAGTCTGTTGCTGTTCATATATTATGTTACCATACTTCACACAGGTCTAGTCCCCCAGTCTGTTGCTCTTCACACAGGTCTAGTCCCCCAGTCTGTTGCTGTTCATATATTATGTTACCATACTTCACACAGGTCTAGTCCCCAAGTCTGTTGCTGTTCATATATTATGTTACCATACTTCACACAGGTCTAGTCCCCCAGTCTGTTGCTGTTCATATATTATGTTACCATACTTCACACAGGTCTAGTCCCCCAGTCTGTTGCTGTTCACACAGGTCTAGTCCCCCAGTCTGTTGCTGTTCATATATTATGTTACCATACTTCACACAGGTCTAGTCTCCCAGTCTGTTGCTGTTCATATATTATGTTACCATACTTCACACAGGTCTAGTCCCCCAGTCTGTTGCTGTTCATATATTATGTTACCATACTTCACACAGGTCTAGTCTCCCAGTCTGTTGCTGTTCATATATTATGTTACCATACTTCACACAGGTCTAGTCCCCCAGTCTGTTGCTGTTCATATATTATGTTACCATACTTCACACAGGTCTAGTCCCCCAGTCTGTTGCTGTTCATATATTATGTTACCATACTTCACACAGGTCTAGTCCCCCAGTCTGTTGCTCTTCATATATTATGTTACCATACTTCACACAGGTCTAGTCCCCCAGTCTGTTGCTGTTCATATAATATGTTACCATACTTCACACAGGTCTAGTCCCCCAGTCTGTTGCTGTTCATATATTATGTTACCATACTTCACACAGGTCTAGTCCCCCAGTCTGTTGCTGTTCATATATTATGTTACCATACTTCACACAGGTCTAGTCCCCCAGTCTGTTGCTGTTCATATATTATGTTACCATACTTCACACAGGTCTAGTCCCCCAGTCTGTTGCTCTTCACACAGGTCTAGTCCCCCAGTCTGTTGCTCTTCACACAGGTCTAGTCCCCCAGTCTGTTGCTGTTCATATATTATGTTACCATACTTCACACAGGTCTAGTCCCCCAGTCTGTTGCTGTTCATATATTATGTTACCATACTTCACACAGGTCTAGTCCCCCAGTCTGTTGCTATTCACACAGGTCTAGTCCCCCAGTCTGTTGCTGTTCATATATTATGTTACCATACTTCACACAGGTCTAGTCCCCCAGTCTGTTGCTGTTCATATATTATGTTACCATACTTCACACAGGTCTAGTCCCCCAGTCTGTTGCTGTTCACACAGGTCTAGTCCCCCAGTCTGTTGCTATTCACACAGGTCTAGTCCCCCAGTCTGTTGCTGTTCATATATTATGTTACCATACTTCACACAGGTCTAGTCCCCCAGTCTGTTGCTGTTCATATATTATGTTACCATACTTCACACAGGTCTAGTCCCCCAGTCTGTTGCTGTTCATATATTATGTTACCATACTTCACACAGGTCTAGTCCCCCAGTCTGTTGCTGTTCATATATTATGTTACCATACTTCACACAGGTCTAGTCCCCCAGTCTGTTGCTGTTCATATATTATGTTACCATACTTCACACAGGTCTAGTCCCCCAGTCTGTTGCTGTTCATATATTATGTTACCATACTTCACACAGGTCTAGTCCCCCAGTCTGTTGCTGTTCATATATTATGTTACCATACTTCACACAGGTCTAGTCCCCCAGTCTGTTGCTGTTCATATATTATGTTACCATACTTCACACAGGTCTAGTCCCCCAGTCTGTTGCTGTTCTTATATTATGTTACCATACTTCACACAGGTCTAGTCCCCCAGTCTGTTGCTGTTCATATATTATGTTACCATACTTCACACAGGTCTAGTCCCCCAGTCTGTTGCTGTTCATATATTATGTTACCATACTTCACACAGGTCTAGTCCCCCAGTCTGTTGCTGTTCATATATTATGTTACCATACTTCACACAGGTCTAGTCCCCCAGTCTGTTGCTGTTCATATATTATGTTACCATACTTCACACAGGTCTAGTCCCCCAGTCTGTTGCTGTTCATATATTATGTTACCATACTTCACACAGGTCTAGTCCCCCAGTCTGTTGCTGTTCATATATTATGTTACCATACTTCACACAGGTCTAGTCTCCCAGTCTGTTGCTGTTCATATATTATGTTACCATACTTCACACAGGTCTAGTCTCCCAGTCTGTTGCTGTTCATATATTATGTTACCATACTTCACACAGGTCTAGTCCCCCAGTCTGTTGCTGTTCATATATTATGTTACCATACTTCACACAGGTCTAGTCCCCCAGTCTGTTGCTGTTCATATATTATGTTACCATACTTCACACAGGTCTAGTCCCCCAGTCTGTTGCTCTTCACACAGGTCTAGTCCCCCAGTCTGTTGCTGTTCATATATTATGTTACCATACTTCACACAGGTCTAGTCTCCCAGTCTGTTGCTGTTCATATATTATGTTACCATACTTCACACAGGTCTAGTCCCCCAGTCTGTTGCTGTTCATATATTATGTTACCATACTTCACACAGGTCTAGTCTCCCAGTCTGTTGCTGTTCATATATTATGTTACCATACTTCACACAGGTCTAGTCCCCCAGTCTGTTGCTGTTCATATATTATGTTACCATACTTCACACAGGTCTAGTCCCCCAGTCTGTTGCTGTTCATATATTATGTTACCATACTTCACACAGGTCTAGTCCCCCAGTCTGTTGCTGTTCATATATTATGTTACCATACTTCACACAGGTCTAGTCCCCCAGTCTGTTGCTCTTCACACAGGTCTAGTCCCCCAGTCTGTTGCTGTTCATATATTATGTTACCATACTTCACACAGGTCTAGTCTCCCAGTCTGTTGCTGTTCATATATTATGTTACCATACTTCACACAGGTCTAGTCCCCCAGTCTGTTGCTGTTCATATATTATGTTACCATACTTCACACAGGTCTAGTCTCCCAGTCTGTTGCTGTTCATATATTATGTTACCATACTTCACACAGGTCTAGTCCCCCAGTCTGTTGCTGTTCATATATTATGTTACCATACTTCACACAGGTCTAGTCCCCCAGTCTGTTGCTGTTCATATATTATGTTACCATACTTCACACAGGTCTAGTCCCCCAGTCTGTTGCTGTTCATATATTATGTTACCATACTTCACACAGGTCTAGTCCCCCAGTCTGTTGCTCTTCACACAGGTCTAGTCCCCCAGTCTGTTGCTGTTCATATATTATGTTACCATACTTCACACAGGTCTAGTCTCCCAGTCTGTTGCTGTTCATATATTATGTTACCATACTTCACACAGGTCTAGTCCCCCAGTCTGTTGCTGTTCATATATTATGTTACCATACTTCACACAGGTCTAGTCTCCCAGTCTGTTGCTGTTCATATATTATGTTACCATACTTCACACAGGTCTAGTCCCCCAGTCTGTTGCTGTTCATATATTATGTTACCATACTTCACACAGGTCTAGTCCCCCAGTCTGTTGCTGTTCATATATTATGTTACCATACTTCACACAGGTCTAGTCCCCCAGTCTGTTGCTGTTCATATATTATGTTACCATACTTCACACAGGTCTAGTCCCCCAGTCTGTTGCTCTTCACACAGGTCTAGTCCCCCAGTCTGTTGCTGTTCATATATTATGTTACCATACTTCACACAGGTCTAGTCCCCCAGTCTGTTGCTGTTCATATATTATGTTACCATACTTCACACAGGTCTAGTCCCCCAGTCTGTTGCTGTTCATATATTATGTTACCATACTTCACACAGGTCTAGTCCCCCAGTCTGTTGCTGTTCATATATTATGTTACCATACTTCACACAGGTCTAGTCCCCCAGTCTGTTGCTGTTCATATATTATGTTACCATACTTCACACAGGTCTAGTCCCCCAGTCTGTTGCTCTTCACACAGGTCTAGTCCCCCAGTCTGTTGCTGTTCATATATTATGTTACCATACTTCACACAGGTCTAGTCCCCCAGTCTGTTGCTGTTCATATATTATGTTACCATACTTCACACAGGTCTAGTCCCCCAGTCTGTTGCTGTTCATATATTATGTTACCATACTTCACACAGGTCTAGTCCCCCAGTCTGTTGCTGTTCATATATTATGTTACCATACTTCACACAGGTCTAGTCCCCCAGTCTGTTGCTATTCACACAGGTCTAGTCCCCCAGTCTGTTGCTGTTCATATATTATGTTACCATACTTCACACAGGTCTAGTCCCCCAGTCTGTTGCTGTTCATATATTATGTTACCATACTTCACACAGGTCTAGTCCCCCAGTCTGTTGCTGTTCATATATTATGTTACCATACTTCACACAGGTCTAGTCCCCCAGTCTGTTGCTGTTCATATATTATGTTACCATACTTCACACAGGTCTAGTCCCCCAGTCTGTTGCTCTTCACACAGGTCTAGTCCCCCAGTCTGTTGCTCTTCACACAGGTCTAGTCCCCCAGTCTGTTGCTGTTCATATATTATGTTACCATACTTCACACAGGTCTAGTCCCCCAGTCTGTTGCTGTTCATATATTATGTTACCATACTTCACACAGGTCTAGTCCCCCAGTCTGTTGCTATTCACACAGGTCTAGTCCCCCAGTCTGTTGCTGTTCATATATTATGTTACCATACTTCACACAGGTCTAGTCCCCCAGTCTGTTGCTGTTCATATATTATGTTACCATACTTCACACAGGTCTAGTCCCCCAGTCTGTTGCTGTTCATATATTATGTTACCAT
Organism: Nemertoderma westbladi; assembly: GCA_032718475.1. Lineage (NCBI taxonomy): Eukaryota > Metazoa > Xenacoelomorpha > Nemertodermatida > Nemertodermatidae > Nemertoderma > Nemertoderma westbladi. The sequence continues at coordinate 26,204 of JAUCBJ010007498.1, forward strand.
ACTTCACACAGGTCTAGTCCCCCAGTCTGTTGCTATTCACACAGGTCTAGTCCCCCAGTCTGTTGCTGTTCATATATTATGTTACCATACTTCACACAGGTCTAGTCCCCCAGTCTGTTGCTGTTCATATATTATGTTACCATACTTCACACAGGTCTAGTCCCCCAGTCTGTTGCTGTTCATATATTATGTTACCATACTTCACACAGGTCTAGTCCCCCAGTCTGTTGCTGTTCATATATTATGTTACCATACTTCACACAGGTCTAGTCCCCCAGTCTGTTGCTGTTCATATATTATGTTACCATACTTCACACAGGTCTAGTCCCCCAGTCTGTTGCTGTTCATATATTATGTTACCATACTTCACACAGGTCTAGTCCCCCAGTCTGTTGCTGTTCATATATTATGTTACCATACTTCACACAGGTCTAGTCCCCCAGTCTGTTGCTGTTCATATATTATGTTACCATACTTCACACAGGTCTAGTCCCCCAGTCTGTTGCTGTTCATATATTATGTTACCATACTTCACACAGGTCTAGTCCCCCAGTCTGTTGCTGTTCATATATTATGTTACCATACTTCACACAGGTCTAGTCCCCCAGTCTGTTGCTGTTCATATATTATGTTACCATACTTCACACAGGTCTAGTCCCCCAGTCTGTTGCTGTTCATATATTATGTTACCATACTTCACACAGGTCTAGTCCCCCAGTCTGTTGCTGTTCATATATTATGTTACCATACTTCACACAGGTCTAGTCCCCCAGTCTGTTGCTGTTCATATATTATGTTACCATACTTCACACAGGTCTAGTCCCCCAGTCTGTTGCTGTTCATATATTATGTTACCATACTTCACACAGGTCTAGTCCCCCAGTCTGTTGCTGTTCATATATTATGTTACCATACTTCACACAGGTCTAGTCCCCCAGTCTGTTGCTGTTCATATATTATGTTACCATACTTCACACAGGTCTAGTCCCCCAGTCTGTTGCTGTTCATATATTATGTTACCATACTTCACACAGGTCTAGTCCCCCAGTCTGTTGCTGTTCATATATTATGTTACCATACTTCACACAGGTCTAGTCCCCCAGTCTGTTGCTGTTCATATATTATGTTACCATACTTCACACAGGTCTAGTCCCCCAGTCTGTTGCTGTTCATATATTATGTTACCATACTTCACACAGGTCTAGTCCCCCAGTCTGTTGCTGTTCATATATTATGTTACCATACTTCACACAGGTCTAGTCCCCCAGTCTGTTGCTGTTCATATATTATGTTACCATACTTCACACAGGTCTAGTCCCCCAGTCTGTTGCTGTTCATATATTATGTTACCATACTTCACACAGGTCTAGTCCCCCAGTCTGTTGCTGTTCATATATTATGTTACCATACTTCACACAGGTCTAGTCCCCCAGTCTGTTGCTGTTCATATATTATGTTACCATACTTCACACAGGTCTAGTCCCCCAGTCTGTTGCTGTTCATATATTATGTTACCATACTTCACACAGGTCTAGTCCCCCAGTCTGTTGCTGTTCATATATTATGTTACCATACTTCACACAGGTCTAGTCCCCCAGTCTGTTGCTGTTCATATATTATGTTACCATACTTCACACAGGTCTAGTCCCCCAGTCTGTTGCTGTTCATATATTATGTTACCATACTTCACACAGGTCTAGTCCCCCAGTCTGTTGCTGTTCATATATTATGTTACCATACTTCACACAGGTCTAGTCCCCCAGTCTGTTGCTGTTCATATATTATGTTACCATACTTCACACAGGTCTAGTCCCCCAGTCTGTTGCTGTTCATATATTATGTTACCATACTTCACACAGGTCTAGTCCCCCAGTCTGTTGCTGTTCATATATTATGTTACCATACTTCACACAGGTCTAGTCCCCCAGTCTGTTGCTGTTCATATATTATGTTACCATACTTCACACAGGTCTAGTCCCCCAGTCTGTTGCTGTTCATATATTATGTTACCATACTTCACACAGGTCTAGTCCCCCAGTCTGTTGCTCTTCACACAGGTCTAGTCCCCCAGTCTGTTGCTGTTCATATATTATGTTACCATACTTCACACAGGTCTAGTCCCCCAGTCTGTTGCTGTTCATATATTATGTTACCATACTTCACACAGGTCTAGTCCCCCAGTCTGTTGCTGTTCATATATTATGTTACCATACTTCACACAGGTCTAGTCCCCCAGTCTGTTGCTGTTCATATATTATGTTACCATACTTCACACAGGTCTAGTCCCCCAGTCTGTTGCTGTTCATATATTATGTTACCATACTTCACACAGGTCTAGTCCCCCAGTCTGTTGCTGTTCATATATTATGTTACCATACTTCACACAGGTCTAGTCCCCCAGTCTGTTGCTGTTCATATATTATGTTACCATACTTCACACAGGTCTAGTCCCCCAGTCTGTTGCTGTTCATATATTATGTTACCATACTTCACACAGGTCTAGTCCCCCAGTCTGTTGCTGTTCATATATTATGTTACCATACTTCACACAGGTCTAGTCCCCCAGTCTGTTGCTGTTCATATATTATGTTACCATACTTCACACAGGTCTAGTCCCCCAGTCTGTTGCTGTTCATATATTATGTTACCATACTTCACACAGGTCTAGTCCCCCAGTCTGTTGCTGTTCATATATTATGTTACCATACTTCACACAGGTCTAGTCCCCCAGTCTGTTGCTGTTCATATATTATGTTACCATACTTCACACAGGTCTAGTCCCCCAGTCTGTTGCTGTTCATATATTATGTTACCATACTTCACACAGGTCTAGTCCCCCAGTCTGTTGCTGTTCATATATTATGTTACCATACTTCACACAGGTCTAGTCCCCCAGTCTGTTGCTGTTCATATATTATGTTACCATACTTCACACAGGTCTAGTCCCCCAGTCTGTTGCTGTTCATATATTATGTTACCATACTTCACACAGGTCTAGTCCCCCAGTCTGTTGCTGTTCATATATTATGTTACCATACTTCACACAGGTCTAGTCCCCCAGTCTGTTGCTGTTCATATATTATGTTACCATACTTCACACAGGTCTAGTCCCCCAGTCTGTTGCTCTTCACACAGGTCTAGTCCCCCAGTCTGTTGCTGTTCATATATTATGTTACCATACTTCACACAGGTCTAGTCCCCCAGTCTGTTGCTGTTCATATATTATGTTACCATACTTCACACAGGTCTAGTCCCCCAGTCTGTTGCTGTTCATATATTATGTTACCATACTTCACACAGGTCTAGTCCCCCAGTCTGTTGCTGTTCATATATTATGTTACCATACTTCACACAGGTCTAGTCCCCCAGTCTGTTGCTGTTCATATATTATGTTACCATACTTCACACAGGTCTAGTCCCCCAGTCTGTTGCTGTTCATATATTATGTTACCATACTTCACACAGGTCTAGTCCCCCAGTCTGTTGCTCTTCACACAGGTCTAGTCCCCGTCTGTTGCTGTTCATATATTATGTTACCATACTTCACACAGGTCTAGTCCCCCAGTCTGTTGCTGTTCATATATTATGTTACCATACTTCAAACAGGTCTAGCCCCCCAGTCTGTTGCTGTTCATATATTATGTTACCATACTTCACACAGGTCTAGTCCCCCAGTCTGTTGCTGTTCATATATTATGTTACCATACTTCACACAGGTCTAGTCCCCCAGTCTGTTGCTCTTCACACAGGTCTAGTCCCCCAGTCTGTTGCTCTTCACACAGGTCTAGTCCCCCAGTCTGTTGCTGTTCATATATTATGTGGGGCGAGACACGTATGGCGAGCCATCAGCGAACTGATATAATTATACTATGGCCGTTTTTCAAAAGTCTGTGTGTGTGTGTGTGTGTGTGACGTGTGTGTGTGTCGGTAGCCATAAATGTCGGAAGCCATAATCTAAATTAATATGAATATTAATATGAGCGAATGATACATCGGTTAGCAAGGCAGCTAGCTACTTGCAGACCAATCATAGGTGGCCTGCAGCAGGCTGGGTTGGTTAAGTAGTAATCTCAATAAATAGGACCCAGCAGGAGAGTGGAGTGGATCTACTGTGATTGGTTCTTGACTTACATTGGTAAGAACCAGCAGTGAATCTTAGATTAGCTTTTTTCAGTTCACATATTGTTTATAATCATAAACACAAAATGATTCAATTATTCATTTTTGCAATGTACCGGATGGGTGCTAGCGAGGTAGGCCTAGCAGGTCGTCAGTCCGTCATCCTACAAGTTGGATCTTGACTCTATCATGTGCGTTCATCTATATGATGCAGACCATCCTGAGCCCGTGAACATGAATTGTAAAGGCTATCTCGAGGCTGATTATTTTACACATTTACTTGATACTTGCATGAATGCGTCTTTGAGGTAAAATTGCATTATTCTGCAGTTGTTTTGTTATCTGAGAAATTACTGATCAGCAAGCAGGAAATTATAACAGCATCATCGTAACCACTCTGCTGACACTTTGCAGAATAAATTCTACCAGACCATAGCTGCGTGTTGGGAGGACGCCGACCAGTTTGCGGTTCTTCAGTCTGCCACTAGGAGGCGAAATGTCTGAAAGTGAAAATCTTATCCTATTTTGTTATTAATAATGATTTTTAGCTGATACTTAGGTCCTTTACACAATATGTTTATAATGTTTTTTTTTGCTGATACCAAGCAGAGTATACTACACCGTAAGGGTGTGTATTTGGGCTTGGGGAGACGATGACCAATCTACAGTTCCCCAGTCTGCCGCTATTAGGGGATGAAATGTCTGAATGAGGAAACCTACAATTTTGTTGTTTATGAATGCTTTTTTGCTGATACTTGGCACTTGGCAGGCAGTCTGTCACTAGGGGGCGAAATGTCTGAAATTACAACCTTCCATTTTAATACGATAGAGTTGCTGCAGTGACCTACTGCACTACAGGTTGTTTGCGAGGACGCTGACCACTACTCTGCAGTTATACAGTTTTCCACTAAGGGGAAAATATCACACAGTTTAAACCTTTTCCCATTTTATTATTTATCTATTACAACATAAAGCCTTATGTTTATTATTGTATGTAGCTGCAACTAAAGCGGCATCAGTCTGTTTGTTTGAGAGAATGCTCACTTATGTAAAGTTTTGTTAAGTTAATTAATTAATTTATTTATGTTTGATATTGTCCATTGATTGATTTACTGTATAGAAGCTTGTGAACTAGAAGGTTTCTAGTGTTATATATAAATATGCATTGTCTGTCTGTGAGTCTATGAGTCTGTGAGTCTGTCCAAGCTATACGCTCCGACACACGAGCACCAATCTGAGCAAATGATCGAAAGCTCTCTTCCCGAGCACATAAACTATCGCTATCTCGAGGCTAATTTTACTTGTTTGTTTGCGTGAATGCGTATTTTGTGTGGGGCGAGACACGAATGGCGAGCCATCAGCGAACTGATATACTGTAATTATACTATGGCCGTTTTTCAAAAGTCTCTGTGTGTGTATGTGTGTGTGTGACAACAAGGCACGAACAAGGGCAGCCGTGCCCAATAATATTTCTTGAAGTTGTACATTACTAAAATGGCAGCTAAAGCTAAAGTCATTGACCAAGCCAGTGCCTAGGCTAGCACACAAGGACATGGCCTAACCTGTAGTAGTCTAGTAGAAGGAATAGTGCTCCTTCAATACATCTCAACAGACATCAATTCATTTGCCTGTGCCTACCATAACATAACATATATGCTTGATTTCCAATCACCTCTCACCACAATTATTATTAGTAATTAAAAGTTTCAATTCGATTTGTCTTTCCGTTATCTGGTTATTCAGTTATTGCATTATTAATAAATAAATGTTGAAAAATATATCTTAGGCCAGTATTGGTTGACAGAAGGAGATACGCAATGCGTATCCCATTGCGCCTCATAATAGCCTCTCGTCAACAAGTCAACCCCACCGACTAGCGGCACTGGCTGTTTCAGCTGACGGGGCTCTGTCGAAAAACGCGTCCCTGATGCAGTAAGGGCCCTCTTTTGAGGAGCAATGGAGCAATATTATTATTGCCGCGGAACTGCTTCTACTCTAGGCCAGACCTAGCCAGAAGTAGAATCCTCACCAACCATCAACACGAATAGATGAATCTGACACTTGCCCCAACACACCCCCCCCCCCCCCCCCCCCCGCCCCAATGACGCAGAGGCAGACCAACAACACACCTCTTCACCTCTACCGATGTCGGAGAGTAAAATACCACGCATTATAGAATACAGGATAAGTTTGATCCAAGCAATGCAACGAAACCTGTAAGTTAGAAAATGCATGGTCCCAATATTTGCAAAATAATTACAAAGTCCTAGTCCGAGTGGCCCACACCCGCTCAGGTGTGCCCACTGCGGATCTTCCGTAGTAAACCAATTTGGTCAGGTCAAATCCAAACATTCACTGGAGATCACCAAATGGGGCGCTATGTGAAATACCGTGCAGACACGATGATGAAATATATCTTACGAAATATGGTTAATAATTAAAACGTGTCGCTAACATTCTCGCTGTGGGGGTTTTAAGGGGTGCTGATTACATTTCTGATGTCAGTTTTCACGTTTACATAAATCTAGTCTGTCTGTCTGTCGGTAATTCTGTTAGTCAGTCTGTCAAAACATAAAAAATAATTCAAATTAACTAACATTCTCGCTATGGGGGTTTTAAGGGGTGCTGATTTCATTTCTGATGTCAGTTTTCAGGTTTACATTAATCTAGTTTGTCGGACTGTCGGTCTTTCTGTCAGTCAGTCAGTCTGTCAAAACTTTAAAAAGAATACAAACTAACTAACATTCTCGTTATGGGGGTTTTAATGGGTGCTGATTTCATTTCAGATGTCAGTTTTCACGTTTAATAAATCTAGTCTGTCTGGCTGTTGGTCTGTCGGTCTTTCTGTCAGTCAGTCTGTCAAAACTTAAGAAAGTATACTAACTAACCAACATTCCCGCTATGGGGGTGTTAAGGGTTGCTGATTTCATTTCTGATGTCAGTTTACACGTTTACATAAATCCAGTCTGTCTGTCTGTCGGTCTTACTGTCAGTCTGTACTACTGTACTGTGGTTGGCATTACGCCATATACCTAACATTGATAATACAGTCTACAATAAAGCCTATCCTATCTACAGTACAGAATGGATTTTTTGCCATGAAGAGCACTAAATGTCTTTAATACTATCCACCAGTATACCTAGACCAAGAGCCTTCCAATAAAACATGTATTGCAGCATGACGTCCACTGCATGTCTTAGTGTTGTCCATGGTGACATGCACTGGACGTCATAGGCTCTAAGGGGTTAAGCAACACGGTCCCTACTTCGCCCTGTCGACACCCCAGCCATTCTTCACCAATCCTTTTTTAGAGTTTTTAAATTTTTTTGTTATTGGTGAAAGTTCTAGAACATTAGTAGATATGTTCTTTATGATAGCTACCGGTAGTGTTTTTTGCTAGCTAGTATTTTTAGAAATTATAAAAAATGTGAAAGTCCATGATATTTCAGGTTAAACTGTTGAAGAATATATTAATGACCAAAATAATTTCCAAAAATTACTAGCTAGTAAAAAATACTAGCTATATACCATAAAAAATCTACTAAGGTTCTAGAACATTCACTAATATAAAAAAGCAATCAAAATCACAAAGAAATAAAAGTTAAAAAACTCATTCGGGACACTTTTGCTTAAGGAGTCAAAATTGTAGAAAAAATTACCGAAGTTTGCGACGTTTGCGAAATTCGCGACGTTTGCGAAATTCGCGAAGAATCCGTCAGTTTCTGTGCCCTAATGGGTTCGTGCCAAAACAATCAAATCTTACACACTTAACACACACGAACTAATTTAAAGTGGGTATTAGTATGCCTGAATAATTAAATAGAAATTAAGTTAATGAACGCTATTTCAACATGAAATCTACGGAATCAATACACAACACACGCACACTACTGAATTTAAAAATTTATATAGATTGCAACTTATATTTGCCTACCTTTTAATGGGTGACTAATTTAATTATTCAACCCTATATATTTGTAGCCTTTTTAATTTGTGCCTTTAATTGAATCAAACATTAAACTAAAATATATGTCACAATATTGGTCTGTCTGTAGCTGGTCAATGAATCCCTCATAAATTTGTTAATTAGTCGCTGCTCAGTCATTGAACATTTTAACACGTGCTGCTCGAAGACCCCACAACGTGTTACCATACTTCACACAGGTCTAGTCCCCCAGTCTGTTGCTCTTCACACAGGTCTAGTCCCCCAGTCTGTTGCTGTTCATATATTATGTTACCATACTTCACACAGGTCTAGTCCCCCAGTCTGTTGCTGTTCATGTATTATGTTACCATACTTCACACAGGTCTAGTCCCCCAGTCTGTTGCTGTTCATATATTATGTTACCATACTTCACACAGGTCTAGTCCCCCAGTCTGTTGCTGTTCATATATTATGTTACCATACTTCACACAGGTCTAGTCCCCCAGTCTGTTGCTGTTCATGTATTATGTTACCATACTTCACACAGGTCTAGTCCCCCAGTCTGTTGCTGTTCATATATTATGTTACCATACTTCACACAGGTCTAGTCCCCCAGTCTGTTGCTGTTCATATATTATGTTACCATACTTCACACAGGTCTAGTCCCCCAGTCTGTTGCTGTTCATATATTATGTTACCATACTTCACACAGGTATAGTCCCCCAGTCTGTTGCTCTTCACACAGGTCTAGTCCCCCAGTCTGTTGCTGTTCATATATTATGTTACCATACTTCACACAGGTCTAGTCCCCCAGTCTGTTGCTGTTCATATATTATGTTACCATACTTCACACAGGTCTAGCCCCCCAGTCTGTTGCTGTTCATATATTATGTTACCATACTTCACACAGGTCTAGCCCCCCAGTCTGTTGCTGTTCATATATTATGTTACCATACTTCACACAGGTCTAGTCCCCCAGTCTGTTGCTGTTCATATATTATGTTACCATACTTCACACAGGTCTAGTCCCCCAGTCTGTTGCTGTTCATATATTATGTTACCATACTTCACACAGGTCTAGTCCCCCAGTCTGTTGCTGTTCTTATATTATCTTACCATACTTCACACAGGTCTAGTCCCCCAGTCTGTTGCTGTTCATATATTATGTTACCATACTTCACACAGGTCTAGTCCCCCAGTCTGTTGCTGTTCATATATTATGTTACCATACTTCACACAGGTCTAGTCCCCCAGTCTGTTGCTGTTCATATATTATGTTACCATACTTCACACAGGTCTAATCCCCCAGTCTGTTGCTGTTCATATATTATGTTACCATACTTCACACAGGTCTAGTCCCCCAGTCTGTTGCTGTTCATATATTATGTTACCATACTTCACACAGGTCTAGTCCCCCAGTCTGTTGCTGTTCATATATTATGTTACTATACTTCACACAGGTCTAGTCCCCCAGTCTGTTGCTGTTCATATATTATGTTACCTTACTTCACACAGGTCTAGTCCCCCAGTCTGTTGCTGTTCATATATTATGTTACCATACTTCACACAGGTCTATTCCCCCAGTCTGTTGCTGTTCATATATTATGTTACCATACTTCACACAGGTCTAGTCCCCCAGTCTGTTGCTGTTCATATATTATGTTACCATACTTCACACAGGTCTAGTCCCCCAGTCTGTTGCTGTTCATATATTATGTTACCATACTTCACACAGGTCTAGTCCCCCAGTCTGTTGCTGTTCATATATTATGTTACCATACTTCACACAGGTCTAGTCCCCCAGTCTGTTGCTGTTCATATATTATGTTACCATACTTCACACAGGTCTAGTCCCCCAGTCTGTTGCTCTTCACACAGGTCTAGTCCCCAGTCTGTTGCTGTTCATATATTATGTTACCATACTTCACACAGGTCTTATAAATATTTATGACGAGTAAGGGTCTTGAGCCACGGCTAATATAAAATATTGTTAGTTTACCATATAGCTATTTCACGCTTCCCGCGCGTCTTCAGTGGTATATTATTAAACACAATATTAATAAAATTTAACTAATACCATACTTCACACAGGTCTAGTCCCCCAGCATGAAACGAGTATACAGTACCACCCATGAATATGAAAAATATATTATTATAAAACGCACTGTATGAATTATTAATAAATAATAATAATAATAATATGAATAATAATAATAATAATGATATAATATGACATTTTAATTGTTGATATTTTAATTTGAATTTAATTACTGTACATTAGGACCTATTATTGATTATTCAAGTTAGTGTTATACTGCAGTTAGTACAGTATATCAGCGAGTATATTTATCAGGTTATATGTTTAATATCAGTAAATAATTGGAGCAAAATATATTAATCATCCAATTTATATTGGTGTGGTGGATACGACGGGGCAGGTGGAGCCTGGGACTGTGGGGCCAGGGTCAGGGTTGGCCAGGATAAGGCCTGTGGGGATAGGGCCTGCAGGCCGGCGGTGCCAGGATCGGCTAGGCTAAAAGGTATGTAGGGCCCGGGTCGGTGGTATAAGGTTCAGTGGGGCCATGGTCAGCCGGGCTAAGGTTAAGGGGGTTAGGGCCGGTGGGTCAGGGTCGGCGAGGCTAAGGTCAGTGGGGCCAGGGTCGGCTGGGTTAATGCCTGAGTGGCCAGGGTTGGATGAGCTAAGGCACTTCCTTTATGCTGCATGGAGGTGGCAAGTTTTCTTGATCAATGACTTATAATACCAGTCTTGCAGCGGCATGACTGGTCCTCTCTGTTGCCACAGCCCAGATAGAGATCCAGCTTCACACTACAGCTGAGCAAAAGGTATGAGGCTCTTGCCTCTGAGGAGGCAGATAACTGCGAGGGCTATACTGCCTTTACAGGAGCAGTTAAATTAGAGGCTGCAGAAACAGCTCCTGTATACCCTCGAAACAGGAAAAAGGCCCCCTGTACTGACCACAAAATTCGCAAGTGCCGAAATGACCTCTATAAGGCGCAGAAAGAGTCCCGACCCAAACAGACAGACTACAGCGGTGTTAGCAATTGAATGGAATTCATATAAATTAATTTAGAAATTTCAAACTTGTTTTTTTCTGCGGGTGCCAAATTTTGGTGCCAGCACCAAATTTTGAAATATGTCAATTTTGTCAATTGATTATTTGAAACTTGCATTTTACGCAAATGTTTTTTTTTTTTGGGTTCTGGTTTCGATGGAATATATACGAGTTGCACCTAGCGTATCAAACTTGTATTTTTCGGTGCTGTGTGCAAATTTTGGTGCTACAGTAGCACGAAATTTTGAAAAATCCATTCAATAGATAAAATTGCTTGTGACAATTTATTTCTTGCGTTTTGGAGGTTTATGTCTGTTCTGAATTCAATGGAATATATAATTATCGAAGTAGACATCTCAAACTTGTATTTTTCGGAAGTGGGTGCAAAATGTGGTGCTAGCACCAAATTTTGAAAACCATCAAATATATCAATTGATTGTGTCACCTTGTTTCTTGCGTTATACGGGTTTGTGAGGGTTCTGAATTCAATGGAATCAGTAAAAATTTCATAAGAGTTTTCAAACTTGTATTTTTCGCCGATGGGTGAAAATTGTTCAAATTTTTGAAAATAAGCAGATTGATCAGTAGATAGTATCATCTTGTTTCTTACGTTATACGGTTTTATGGGGGTCCTGAATCCGATGGAATCAATAAAAACAGCACTGGACATCGCAAACTTGTACTTTTTGGTAATGGGTACGAAATTTGGTGCTAGCGGAGCACCAAAATTTGCCAAGTTACGCCGAAAAATACAAGTAGCAATGATCTGGCATATTAGAAATGTATTCCATTTGAATCAGCGCCGATAAAACCTGAAAATGTGAAATTATAGCGTCGTATAAGTGAATTAAAAATTTTGTGTTCAAACTGAAAAGTGCTGGTTACTTGTTTTTTTCATTTTTTTCCTACGCAGAGAGGACTAAACAACCATTTATAGTAATCATATCATTTTTAAATATTTTGCAATGTATTTTGCGCCCAAGAAAACCTGTATTGAAAAACAATTACCCGAAAAATGTAACTTTCAAATTTTGTGAAAATTGTGCACTACTTGTAATTTTGGTGCTGCAATATAACCACTCCATTCCATTTTTTCGAAATTTTTTTTTTCGATCGGATCCAGACTAGTGGTACCTACGTACAAACAAAAAAACAAAAAATCAGACGTTTTCGTAATAATTTGTAGATTTGAGAGGGGGGGGGGGGGGGGGTCATATTGACCCCCCCCCCCCCCCCCCCCCCTCCCTCTCAAATCTACAAATTATTACGAAACGTCTGATTTTTTGTTTTTTTGTACAACGGTATTTGTACAACATTTTATAGCCCGGTACTACTAATAGGGTTAAGGCAGAATCACCAGCCGATCGCCTCAATGGTTGGAAAGCCCACTTTGAAAAGCTCCTCAATAATGGCACGGTATTGCCTGATAACTTTATAGAAGTAAAAGTGTCTGAGCCTGTAGGCCCACTCACTCCCAGATATTAGTTGAAATATTTTATTAACGCCTTTACGGAATTCGATGGGGTTTTTAATTTTTATATTTAAACGCAATATCCTGAATCTCACTAGCCTAGTTTCATGTCACCAACGCCAAGACTTCATACTTTTTGAGGAAATTTTTCTAGAATAATTTGTTTTTAATTACATTCATAAGGATTTCTTATTACTGGGTGGATATAAATTGATGGAGTTTTCAATTTATTAACTGAACTCGATATCACTCATTGGACCAGCATGGTTTCGAAATTCCAAAACGAGGTCTTCGCTATTTGCAGTGAAGAATCCAGCAACTGTTGTACAGTATCTACGGTAAAATACCAACAATCGGGCATAAATAATCGATACTAAGTACACAAACTAATACTGGCGAGATCGGTGCCTGATGTCTTCCACTAAACTTGGGCGAACCAATTGCCCGGTCTAACTTGACATCAGGGTGACCGGTCCCTAACCGGTGAGGCAGATGTACAGTCTACAGATACAGACCAAACTCACGGGAAAACAATCCCCGCGTAGCGAATCCTAACTATGTATGTATGTAAGTATAATAACTATGGACCATATACCGACCTGGACAGTGTACCGAAGACAAATTCCTAGAGGGTCTGCATGATGTACTTAACAAAATTATAGAAAAAAATTTCACTACAATAATCACAGGCGATATAAACATAGACACACTAAAGCTATACTCTTCAACAAATAAAATACACAAATATACTCCATACTTTCGGTTTCCAACAACGAATTAAACAAGCTACTAGAATCACACCTCATTCTAAAATACTGATTGACCACATTTCTACAAATACTACCGATAAATTTATTACAGCCGGAGTGTTCTTAACGGAATTTGGGACAACAGACCACTTAGGTACATTTATTATACTTAATGAATTTGACTGCTACTTATTTTCTTCCGAAACAAAACGAACTACTTATGACTCCAGTAAATTTAACAAACAAAAGTTCCTCTCCGATTTACAGAATTCAGAAAACTGGACCTACAGAACTGATTCCATCATGACATCCAACGGCCGCAAAACTATCGGAATACAAGGCTTATAGGAATACTCTTCAGTCAAGAGTTTGACAGAAATAAAAATAACAGCAAAAAAACATGGCAAACAATAAATACTGCCTTACATCGTTCTAAAAAAGTTCCAACTCGCTTTGTTAATAACTTTAAATCAAACTCATTTATCTACGTAGTCGAACCACGTGAAACAGAAATTATCTTTTACTTATTAGACATTAAAAATAACTGCTCAACTTTTGATGATTTTCCTGTAATCCTAGTTAAAATTGCGGCCTATTTGTTTGCAACACATTTAACATATTTAATATGTCTTTCAATCAAAAATGGTTTTTTTCCAGATACTTTAAAAAAGGCCAAAATTATACCAATTTTTAAATCCGAAGATCCAACAGATAAAAATAACTACCGTCCCATATCTATTCTACCAATTTTCACCAAAATTTACGAACGTGTTATCAACACACAACTAGTAGCTTGCCTAAACAAATACGAATTATTATCTCCATCTCAGCACGGATTCCGTAAACAAATTACTACTATCGACGCACTCCTTACAATTACAGAACAACCACAGGAATCTCTAGACAACCAGATCTCCGCCTGCTTAATCCCAGTAAACCTCAAGAAGGATTTTGACACAATAGACCACTCGATACTCCTTAAAAAACTCGACTGCTACGGGATACGTGGCCTTCCCCACACTTACGTACACAAAGTAGTTTCCATTGGACGGTATTATTTCAGACTCGACTGGCACTGTATGCGGCACCCCCCAGGGAGAAATATTAAGCCCGATCCTATTTTTAATATACATCAACGACCTACCGAACTGTACGAAATTGCTGGCCACACTTTTTGCAGACGACACGACCCTACTTTACTGTAACAAATATACTCACACACTTATTTGTACTGTTAATGCTGAACTACGGAAACTTGATGAATGGCTCACGGATAATAAACTATCCTTGAATCTAAAGAAAACAGAATACATTACCTTGGACAATCGCAATTCAAATACAATAATTCCGGATGTGAGCCTTCATTCAACTCCATTAACTAAAACTACGGCATCAAAAATTTTTTGGAATCTACATAGACAATAAAATAAACTGGAAAATTCACTGCAACCATGTATTAGCAAAAATATCAAAATTATCCGGGATCTTCTTTAAACTGAGACAGATTCTACCTCTTGACATTCTTAGAACTCTTTACTTCGCTCTAGTACATCCTATCTAATTTACGGAATACCTCTTTTGGAAATAGTCACCACGCATATACTGCTAAAATCAAAGTGCAAGTTAACAAAATAGTTCGAGCCATAACCTTCAATCATAATCAATCGCACGCTGCACCAATTTACAAATCCTTAAATATTCTGCATTAGATAAATTATTTAATCTGGAAGTACCGAAATTCATG
>JAUCBJ010007499.1:0-30469 GCA_032718475.1 Nemertoderma westbladi
TAATGTTTTTTATGTACCCACAATAGCCGCTTGAGGTCTGATGACCTCATTTACAAGCGGGTTGTGGTAAGGCATGTATAACATTAGAGTGATATACAGAAGTACAATTTTTACCGGTAAATTAAGTAAAATAAACAAAAAGTTTAAGAGTTAGATCCGTAATGTAAAATCTGGATTTTTCTATTCGTTGAATCGTTATATCGTCATATTTTCTTCGAGCCATTTTTTGCAGTTAACTGCAAACGACTTCAGTGAACGAGATTCGACCAGTGTGTTAGGAATTTTGTTCCATAACACGCTGGCAGAGTAACTGAAGGTCTTCTGAGTGGCGCTGAGGTGGGTTTGTGGCAAGATAACGCGATGTGTGGTGGCGTGGCGGGTTGGGTAATTGTGAGATTCCGAAGCGAGTTGGAACGATTTAATTAGATAATTCGGCGCAGTTTTGTTAACAATTCGATATGCTAGTTTCAACTGGTTGAGCATCACCATTTTCCTTACGGAAAGCCATTTTACCGATGCCAACTCTTGATTTCCGATGTGTGACAACCTGTAATTTCTCTCGCCGTTTATCCATCGAATTTTCTGGTGGTTAAATATCATTCGAACTAACGAGTTCTGGTGAGATTGGAGTTTACTCTTAAATTTCTGCTGACAGAAATTATAGTAGCAAACATTGGCATAGTTAAAGTACGGCAGAGCGAGAGCCGTTGCGAGATTCTTCGCAGTACGAGTTGAGAAACATCTCCGTTGTTTCCATAGAAACCCGACTGTTTGTGATATTTTTCCCATAATCGCCCTGCCGTGCTCCTCAAATTTAAGCTGCTCATCTATTATTACTCCGAGATATTTCACCTTCTTCGATTTCTCTACTCCTGAAACATTGTACTTCTCATCGATTTTCTGCATCATCATTGGAGTTCCAAAAAACAACAATTTGCATTTATCTGGGTGCACTGTCAGTTTATTATCGATAAACCATTGAGACAGCGCAGCAAATTGTGATTCCATATTGCACTTCAGTTCGTTGATGTCCTTCGAGCAACACTGTAGCGTTGTATCATCTGCAAAAAGCTTGATGCTAGCTATAGTGGTGTCTATGGAGCATCCAATGTCGTTAATAAATATGGAGTATAGGATCGGTCCTAAAATTGATCCCTGGGGTACTCCATATGAGACAACCTCCTCATCACTAGTCTCCCCTTTGATACTGACACACATTGTTCGATTGGATAAGTAGCTCCGGAACCATTCGACACTCTCATTGGATAAACCAATAGCTGACAGCTTCCGAAGCAGTAGACTGTGCTCTACACAATCGAACGCCTTTTTGACGTCGAGGAACAGCATTCCTGTGTAGACATGTTTATCTTTACTAAACTGAATCGAATCGCACGTATCTACTAGAGTTGTTTCGGTAGAAAAGTTTTTTCTAAATCCACTCTGGAAGTCAACGATGACGTATTTCTCGTCTAGGTAACATTGTAGTTGTTCTTTAACAGCCCGCTCCAGCAACTTCGATACAATCGGTAACACCGACACTGGCCGATAATTGCTGCAGTCTTCCCTATCTCCTTTTTTGTAAAGAGGGGTTACCCTAGCGCGCTTATGGTCATCTGGAAATTGAGAAGTTTCTATTGAGACATTTACCAAATGCGTTAGCGGTTCTGCAATTATAGCACTAGCATCTTTTAAGAGGTTAGCACTAATCCCATCCAGTCCCGCGGCTTTATACAATGGTAACTCGCTCAAGAATGTCTTCGTAAACCGAGTACTTATGGGCTGTAGTCGGAAGTTGTTATTGCTCAATCTGGAATAATAGTGGTTTAGCTGATCTTTATATGACGGATTTGCATGAGGGAGTACTTGAGCTAATGCAGCGCCTATTGTTGCGAAAAACCTGCAAAATATACCGGTCACCTCAGATGTTTTTGAGTACGTTTTTTCATCCTTTTTCAACGTGACCTTCCTGGTATCTGTCCCCTTTCCCGGCAGTAGTCGTTTAAGGGTTTTCCACAGTTTATGCTGATCTGTACCACACTCATCGACCTTTCGTTGGAAATAATCACCTTTGGTTGCACGGATATCCTTTGTGCAACGATTGCGTAGCAGCTTTGCGTGCGCAAAATCGCCATGATCTTTAGTCCTTAGAGCCTTCTGTCTTGCTTGATCTCTCTTAAGGAGTTGGTGACTTAGGTTTGGAGTCATCCAAGGCGTGTCATTTCCCCCCTTCGCCCTTCTCTCTTTCACAGGAGCATGTTCATCGCACACACCTATAAACTTCGTTTTAAACCAGATCCACAGGTCGTTGACATTGGTTAGTTGGTAATACTCATCCCACGCCAGGTTTCGCATACTCGATGCAAATTCCAGCTTCTCATAAGACCTCATACATCGATATTTCACAATTCTCGGTCCAGTTGATATCTTTTCACTCCTTGATTTCTTCCGTATGGCGTACACGGTATAATGATCTGAAGTAAAAGACTTTATCACTCCTGACTCCGAAATCATGTCAGATTTGTTTGTGAAAATCAAATCCAATATAGATTTTCTCGTTTCACATTCCCTTGTTGGTTCCTTTATAAGCTGTTTGATGTTACGATCGTTACAGAATTGTTTCAGCGAGTTGTTCTCTTGTAGCTGATCTGCATTTAAGTCGCCCAACAGTATCAACTCGTTCTTTTCGAACAACGGTTGGAAGTGTTGTTCGAACTTTGTTGCTGAGATCTTATCGTCATTTGGTCGATAAACTACTCCTGTTGTTATTCGATGCTTGCTTTTGAACTCGATGTCAATCATAACACTTTCAATCCCATCCTTGTTTAGTTCCAGCTCAGGTCTTTCTCTCACCGTGTACTTTTCATCAACATAAAGCATCACCCCACCTCCATTTTTCGTACGATCTTTTCTTAACGGCGGATGGTAGCCGGCGATTAGTAACTCGTTGTTCGACACATCGTCTGACAGCTTCGTCTCCGATAGTGCGAGAACAGTTGGTTTACATCTACTAACAGCGTACCGCACTTCGTTTATCTTATTAGGATAAATGGTATTTACGTTTAGATGCACAAATTTCATCCCTTTCTTACTTCCGAGATCATCGAAAATAGAAACATTTATACTCTCTGAGTCATCCGTCGTGCTGTTCCTCTCGCTGTTTCCTGCGTCCGATGCCGACGTACTGGAATTAGTACCGGTCGTCATCGCCCCGATGATCGATGGCATTATCATCGCCGCTCCCATTATCGCTAATATGAACGTATATTGCATTGATATCAAAGCAACGATAATCTGTCTAACTCATTCATACAGTGTTTTATTGTTTTTGTTTGTTAAGTTACGTTTTTTTTTTACTATAAAATTAAATCAAATAAATTAATAAGTTTATTTATTTATTTTTTTTTTTTTTATTTCTTTATTACTGAGATAAGTAGCTAAAATTTTTATGCAGTACAGTATAAGAAATTCAGAAATTTAGTTTATTATTATAAATCGTAATTTTTTGGCAACAATTTATTACGATATAGCTAGTGCTGAGTACTTGAGTAGAGAAATGGAAACAACTTTCATATTCGCTGAATGCTGCTTCCGTTGGAGAGACGAATAGGGCAAAAGTTTTAATTGGTTTTTATTTCAAGTATTTAAGTTTTCAATTAATTGTTTTTTATCATTAATATAAAACTTTAATCTGAAAAGAATTTGGGAGGGGGGGGGGCGGGGGGGGTGGGGGGGGGGGTATTGCCCCCAATACCGTCATTTTTTAAATAAATATTAAATAAATATAATAATATTAATAATTTTATAAAATATTAATGTAGCGGTAAAGATTCAGCTTCTTAGATGCTTCTTAATCGTTTTCTTGTAAACTTTGCGTTTGTTAGGCAGTAAAATATAAGAGTAATCAGTTTCGTAATTTATATCAATTATTTAGCGGACTACTGAATGACAAGTTTGCACAATTACAAAGTATCATTATACAATATTGCGCCACTCAGAGCCTTCTCCTACACAGATGTAGTAAAAAATTATCAATAGAAATAAATAAATAGAAATAGAAATATAGAAATATACAATGCTCTATATTACTCTGTGTGAAATCACTATTACAACTACTAGGGCCTACTATAATCGGTCTGCTGCATTGAAACTGCATCTTGAAATGTTATGCTGGCTTAACAAAAATATTTTTGCCTCCACCATGCAATCCACAATAGACATCTCCCACCACAATGCAGCGTGCTTTAAGTGCAGCGTGCTATGCCGGTTTATCAACAAAGTTGCTCCGCCACAACACCCCAGCCCCCATGACTTTCGCGAGATTATCCTTATCTTCAAGGCCATTTTACTTTATGAGGCGTCTCAAGAAAGTTATGGGTTGTCCACCATGTTTAATGTCTCTATGAGGCCGCCAAAGCACAACATTGCGCATAGGATGGTCCTCACGGCGAAAGCAATGTCCTGCAATGCGGAGGCGGCTTCGTTCTAGTGTCAAGCTTGGGGGAACCAATGAGACACCTGCAATGTTCTATCTATAGTATCTGGTTGGAGATTTGTGCATCGTACTCTATACAGTGAACCCGAGGTAGCATTCTTGTATTGTAATGTATTAATTTCTTGTGAATGTGCCATACAGAGATTTGGCGTCCTCGGCAGTTAGAGCCCAGCATGGACTCCCATAGAGGGGTACTGGAACTACTGCTGCTCTAAATGATCGGACCTTAGGTTTCCGACGTATTCTGTCAATGATTGTATAAATTCATAATCGGTAAAAGTAGAGATCGCCCTGAACTTTGTGCGACTTTCTTTTTACCTGACCAGACTGAATGTTGTTAATCTATAGTCTGCCATAACTTTATCATACCATTTACAACGTAGTCATTGCTCCTGAATATGTTTTAAAATATTTGCGGTTCATGAGATGTGTCAACAGTGGAAGTTCTAGGTTGGTTATGTTACGAGCCAGCTAACAAAAGATGTCTGCTAAGTGTGAACGGATTAAAAACTAAAGGAATACAATGTTGAGACAGTTAGCAAATATTAATTAAGAATAACACAAATAAAAGGATTTCATTAGGAGTACAAACATTCACACGGCTTTACTTTTGTGTTAAAACTGTCTGACTTCTAGCGAAAATCCATTCGAATTTCTAAATAAAGAATCAGAAAACTTACAAAATTTAATAGTATATATCGAACAACAACTAACTGTAGTAGATATTTAAATACACATTATTAATATTAATAAAGATTAACCAATAGTCATTCTACAGGTTATACAGCTTACAGGTATAAATGTTGCGTTGTGGTTGAATTCAACCAGAACGCAACATTTATACTGTACTCCTAAGTCATCAGCAAAGTCTAGATCAGTTAGGTACTTGGCAGGATTTCCTCGAATTCTGGAGCCAATAGGTGGAGTTATCATCACCCCATCATCATTATAATGATCTAAGGACATGCGTAGAACATAGTCAACCACAATAATGAACAAGAATGGTGCAAGTGTGTCTCCTTGGAGGACTCCCCATAACACTTCAAATGGTTCTGTGTCACCGTCAACAGTAGACACAAATGTTGTCGAACCATCGTATACTGATCTGATTGCTGCAATAATTTCATCAGGAATCCCATATAATGAAAGTATGCTGAACATACGTGAGCGAGAGACTGAATCAAAGTCCTTGAAGAAGTCAACAAAGATAACAGCCAGATGCCTGTCTTTCTTTTTTGATAACTCTTCAATTATCCTTCTAAGTCCCAAAATGGGCTCCATGGTCCCACGACCTTTGCGGAACCCATTCTGATTTCCACGGAGCAGTCTCTCAATGGGATCCCTGATGCGATTTAATAGAATCCTATTGTATAGCTTTGCAGCAATCGAGATCAATGATATTCCCCGAAAAGAACCATAGAGTGTTAGGTTGCCCTTCTTGGGAACTGGCACCAACTTATTTGTTTTCATTTCTTGTGGGACTCTTGTTGTTCGGTACATGTCTACTATGATGGGATAGATTGGCTTTAAACACTCAGGTATTTTAAAGACCACAGGGGGAAGACCATCTACTCCACTGGCACGATTGGTCTTAATGCTCTTTGCAGCAGCCTTCAATTCTGCAAAGGAGATATCGCCAATGGAAATATCTGGGAGTACAGACTCAGACACTTTTACTTCTATAAAGTTATCAGGCAATACCCTGTCATTATTGAGGAGCTTTTCAAAGTGGGCTTTCCAACCATTGAGGCGATCGGCTGGTGATTCAGCCTTAACCTTGGTGGTTGGTTGGCTTTTCCGCCCAGTAAGCAGATTGATCGATTTCCATGCCTGGGATGATTGCCTGCTGTCGTCAGCATCATTGATGGCATCAACCTGTTGGTTTATTAGCTCCTGTAGATTAGCAGAGTACTGCCTGTTCAGGGACCTAGATGCAGCCTTAACTGCATTCTTGGCCGCTGTAGTCTGTTTGAGTCCGGACTCTTTCTGCGCCTTATGAAGGTCATTTCGGCACTTCTGAATTTTGTTGTCAGTCCAGGGGGCCCTTTTCCTGTTTCGAGGGTATACAGGAACTGTTTCTGCAGCTGCTAACTTAACTGCTTCTGTAAAGGCAGTATAGCCCTCACAGTGATCTGCCGCCTCAGAGGCAAGAGCCTCATACCTGTTGCTCAGCTGTAGTGTGAAGCTGGATCTCACACTTGGCTGTTGCAACAGAGAGGACCAGTCATGCCGCGGCAAGGCAGATTTCGTTGTTCTGCTAGCACGCAGACTAAGTCTTACCTTGGCCACAATAAGGCGGTGATCACTGGAGAAGGGTCGAAGTGTAAATGCATTACAGTCTTGTATAGAGCTCCTGTATTTCCTACGAAACAGAATATGGTCTATCTGGGACTTGTGACCACTGGGTCCTCTATGAGTCCATAGCTTTCCAGTTCGCTTCTTGAACTGGGTTCCAGCCGAAAACAATCCATTTCCAGAGATAAAATCCTGAAGATGGACAGAATTTCGGTTAACACTATTGCTATAGACCCAGGGCGATGTAGGTGATTGATGCAGACTTGCATTCAAGTCTCCCAGGAATGTTAAGAATGCATGCTGATCCACTCCATCAGTAGCTGCTTGTAGATTGTGGTATAAATTTTCCACCTCCTCTACAGGGGCAACACTAGTTGGAGAGTAGCACACAATCAGAACCACCTTAGGAAACTTCTTAGCCAGTCTTCCAGAACATGAGAAGTGGCAACGGATGATGCGGTTAGAGATTTGGTCTATTTTGTCCAATGCTGCATGTGCAGTTGGATTCACCAATAGACCAATTCCACCATTGCCACTATCATCTGCTGACGCGAAGGCGAGTCGCCAACCTCCCCCCATGTCCTTAATCAGAACCTCATCAGTCTGTCCAGTCTGCCTTCGGTGCTCTTGAACACCCACTGCGCTAAGAGAAAGCTTATCTGCAAGGCAGTCAGCTCACCTTGTCGCATTGGGGACCCGAGTTTACTGAGGCTAGTCTTGTGACTTGCCTCAGATTCACCAATGGCTTTGTTGGTCGGGGTGGAACATGAGAGTAGCCTCCAACTCCAGAATCAATCTCCCCATCACAATCTGGCCTTCCTGGTGACCCAGGGTTTGGGCCAGAAAGGTCATCAGGAAAGGGACTCAAAGAATTGTTGGCTGCTCTCTCTCCAGTAGGGGGTGAGACAGGCAGCCGGTCAGGAGTTAACTGACGCCTGTGAGGCCGATTGTGTCCGGTAATTCCACTGGCCTCTAGTGGCCGGACCTCCGCATTGCTAATGTAATCCATAGTGGGGGTTGGGGGGAGCTTTTTTGCCGAGTCAGCTCTCGGGGCAAATACCACACCCTGGTTTGCCATTCCACAGGGTGGGTGTCGCAATGGAGTCAGATATGAGGCCCATCACCCATATCTACTCTGGCGCACATGACCCAACATTGGCTGTTGCAGCTCATCTGCTGGGTCATGCCCTGTACCCTTGCTGCCAGGTGCAGGTCGCAGTGAAGTGCTCTCAGAGTGGTCATGAGAACACTCTACTCCTGACCAGCCATTGGTAGATCACCATCTGCCTGGTCAGGCCGTATACCACTGCAGCCAAGTATATGGGTCCTTAATCCAGGACCAAGGGCGTCCTTATCCCAGAACGAAGGGGGTCCTAGTTACAGGACCAGATTTGCCCTAGCAAGAGGGTCTATGCAGCTACAGGTGGCACCTCCTTTATGCTGCATGGAGGTGGCAAGTCTTCTTGATCAATGACCTAGAATACTTGACCTGACCTGACAGTCCTGTCTGACAGTCCCTACCAATAGTGAAAGATGTCATGCATTTCTGTATAATTCAGTAGCACTGCAGTATTGAAGAATGTATAGTCTAACTAACTGTACAACATTAGTATACACTAATAAATAGCGCCAAATGCAGCATTTCACGGTTTATTATGCTTGATTAGTAAATTTGACAATCATGCTGCCTGTATTTCACTAGTTATAACTCTGTCCCTATCAGTACTCGTATCATTTAAAAGCCTCGTTGTGCTCGACCTGTTATTCTGGTGGCCAAATTAGATAGGACAAATCAAAATGACTGGACCACCAGGCATATGCAATATTATGTTCTCCGGTATGGAAAGGGTTAAACACAGGGGGGGGGTGGGGGTGGGGGTGGGGGGGTGTTCAATGTTTTTTGTTCGAACTCTAAAACAAACGCAGTTGAGAATTAGAAGTTTTCGAGTTATATCACTATTTTTTAACCCTACTTTTGGCACATTTTCGAGACGTTTTTTTCCAAATTACATTTCATGAAATATGATTTGCAACATCTATATTTTTTATTTAGACCGGGTTTTGGTGTTCGCAATTATATGGAATTCATATAAAAATTCATATAATTTTTTCGACGGATTCCAAATTTTGGAGCCAGCACCAAATTTTTAAAAATGAGTTGAACTTATTTTTTGCGCAATAGGGTTTTTGGGATTATGTTTTCGAAGAAATATATACGAGTTGCACCAGGCATAACAAAAATGTATTTTTCGGTGCTCGGTACAAAATTTGGTGAAGCGCGAAATTTTGAAAATCCATTCAGTTCAAGTGATTGTGACTAATAATTATTGCTCGCATTTCATAGGTTTATGGGGGTTTTAATTCAATTGAATATATAGTGTAAAGATCATAGAAAAATGGTGAATGCCTACCACTTCATCCGTTCATGGAATATATAATTATCTAACAAGACACTTGTCAAGACACCCATCAAACTTGTATTTTTCGGCGGTGGCTGAAAAGTTTTGTCACAGCACTAAATTTTTGAAAATCCATATTTTTTTATTTTTTTTTGCAAATATATCAATAGATTAGTATCATCTCGTTTCTATTGCGTTAACGGGTTTATGAGGGTCCTGAATCCGATGGAATAAAAAAAAACAGCTCACTGGACATCTCAAATTTATACTTTTATTTGGGAAGGGGGTGGGGGGAGTGTCAATATGACCCCCCCCCCCCCCCTCCCCGGTATTCGTACAACATTTTATAGCCCTTTACTAATATGGTTAATTAATAATAGTGGTCGTGATGGTTCATGGTTAAATATACACTACTATTTATCAGCAACCCTTAGCGGTAACCATAGTAACTAAGTGGGCCCATAAAGATCGTATAATATTTTTAACCAAACATAATTATTTGTTATCTCATTAATATTATATATTTTGATTATAAATTTTTATTATTTCAGAACGCTATATTATTTTATTTGTTTGAAGTTTAAAGTTGAATTTTTATATAAATAATTAATATTTAATAGAATCAACCATGTTAATGATTTACATATCAGCCTTACTTTTGATCCATCTGATATCTTTATGCCACGGAATAGATGACACCTACGATTCTACAAAACTCAAACTCACCATAGAAGATCCTATTGGTAAGAACTGTGTGGAGGAGGGAGATAACTTAACGTTAAGTTATCAACTCACAAGCGATATAGTCATCAACGATATAAGAGGGATCCATGGATTGATTGGCGGTTATCCTGTATTTCGGTTGAACTACGAGGATGGGGAAATAAACGTGGAGCGATTCGACGGTTATACTAATAATAGTTTAATAGTTTCAGTTTCGGGACGACCTGTAGTAATCAGAGTTACTTATACTAACGTCCATGTTACTAGTGAGAGAGTGGAAGGGCGGCATATAAAACGGGAGGTTGGGAGACACTGGATGAATATAGTGTTAAAGAAGCAGGGCGATGATGTGACGACATACCTGCATCCATCAATAGAAATACACAAGTGCGCGGTTAATGCGGAATCGGACCAACAACAACCAACTGAAGAAGGGAAAGATGTAGTTGAACCTAACGGCTCAACCTCCATCGCACCCGATATAACAACCACTGGTGTTGTAGAAGATGTAGTTGAACATAACGGCCCAACCTCCATCGCACCCGATATAACAACCACTGGTGTTAGAGAAGATGTAGTTGAACCTAACGGCCCAACCTCAATCGCACTCAATGTAACCCCTAGTATATTACTTACTCTCCTCCTATTGGTTATTGTATTATGAAGAATTATTAGCTGAGAATGAAATATGATTGGCTTATTATTATTGGCTGATTGGCGTTAATTGCATATTTTTTTGTAATATAATTAACAACTAAAAATTACTATTTATCTGGAATCTCAAAAATAATAAGTAAAGATTCGCGCCATAAGATGAATAATGTAAAGAATCCGATTGAATCTAACTGATAATAATTATTACGTTGTCTTGTAACAAAATTTATAGATTATGTCCAAATGTTTTTAGTGAATTAACATTTACGCTTGTGGCAGATAGAGGGCGACGAAATTTTAACATTTATTTTTAATCCAATTTTTTACCCTAAGTTAGTCACATAAAGTCATAAAACATACAAAACTACCCACAAGTAGAAATTATATCCATTTAAGTTACGGCGTTGTCGATTATGAAAGAGCTAATCCTATTGGCTAGTTACCTGAATATTATATGATCAGATATTTTGTTAAATAAATATTCACATTCTTTAACAAATTAATTTTGTTAATTTTTTAACAAACATTCCTATATGATAAGATGATCTTGATGAATATTTCATATTTACCACTTTGACAATCTCTTTAATAAGGGGAGTTCAGAAATTGACTAGTAATTTCTAACCCGTCATTTAGGAAACTGGATTTTATCCAAACTAATTGATGTTTAGCATACTTGTATACAATAGGTGAAAAAATAATATATTTCATATAAATATATTATTAAAAAATAATATACAAAGTATTTCAATGAAAAATTTGAGAAATTTTAATTTTCTAGTCGACAGACAGTCGAGTGTCTGTTTTTTGTATAACCGTTAGACAGACATTGTAGGTTTTTTTCTAAATTGAAAAATTACATCGTAGATTGTTGGGTTTTGAAGACAGTATAATGTTGGGAACAACAATAATAAGAAAAACATGACGATTGTCAATAAGTATGGAATATTATAATAAATCGTTTAGTTACTGTAATTAATCTCTAGATAAATATCATTAAATAGAGGCATTGCATAGCTACGTAATAGTATACTAGTATTACAATTACAAACTTTCAAAAACAAGAATTAAAACTAACAAATAATACCATGAAGAGTTTATATACCGTTTGAGTTATTATTTCCACTCCTTCCCTGTTACTTGGCATTACACCATACAGTCTCCGATACGTAAACATAAGGGGATTCCAGCACCATCCTCTGCCCCAATACTACGCCACTTAATTTAAATTGCATGAAAAAATGTATCTTGTCTATATCTCATGACGTGAAATATTGTTACACATAGAAAGCTGAAGGGTCTAACATACCTACTGTAAAAGTGCAAACACTATAATATGTAAATATACTACTACTAGGATCGGCATGCTGCATTGCAGCTGCATTTTTAAGAATGATGTGCCGGCTTGTCGACAAAATTGCGCCGCCACAACTCCCTATCACCCATGACATTTGCTAGATCATCCACATCTTCAAGGCCAGTGTCCTTTAAGATGAGTCTCAAGAAAGTCATGGGCTGTCACCATGCTTATTCACTCCATGAGGCTGCCAAAGTACAAGATTATGCACTGGCTGGTCCTCACGGCGAAAGCAATGTCCTGCAAAGCGGAGGCGGATTTGTTCTAGTGTCAAGCTTGGGGGAACCAATGAGACACCTCCAATGTTATATAGTGTCTGGTTGGAGATGTGTGCATTGTACTTGACACAATGAACCCGGCGTAGCATTCTTGTGAATGTGCCATCCAGAGATTTGGTGTCCTCAGCAGTTAGAGCCCAGCATGGACTCCCGTAGAGGAGTACTGGAACTACTGCTGCTCTAAATAATCGGACCTTAAGTTTCCGATTAATTCTAGGTGACTTCCAAATCCTGGAAAGCTTATTCAAGGCTGCCCATGCCTTTCCCTTACGTATTCGAATGTCCTCACCTGACTTCCGGATCCATGATCCCAGGTAACAGAAGTCGTCCACATGCTCAACCATACCATCCTTTGAGACCAAATCGGTGCGGTGCCTAAAATCTGCACCAGAGGGAATTGAAAATGATAAATCACCTTTATATAAGATTGTCTTCATAATATATTAAGTTTTCATTAATTATTGATATTTATTATGTTTGTTACAATAATTCTAGAATAATCATAGATAACAACTCTTTGAAAAAAAACAATATTAGTATTTTCTATAATTACCGAATATCCCATTAACCTCTCTTTCCTGGTAACACGATTACTATGCTACGATTACTACAACAATAAGTAATAGTGAAAGATCATCCGCCATCCATGCGGTGTTTCCTAGCAACTATATACACAATACCGACCGTGGTATTTTTTTAACTTTTACTAGAAAATAAGTTTAGTATTTGAATTTTTGATTTCTTGACTGAGAGAATCCAAATGACTGGGCCTTGAAAAGAGATGGATTTGTGTGCAGAGTCGAGACGGATCGGTGGAATATAACAATTGCAGGACGATGCAGCGCGGGTGTTATATGTGTGAATACTTGTGGTTTTATGGAACAAATGGGTGAGGGGGTGGGAAGGTTTGTGGAAGACGTCATGCATACATGGTTACATGCTACAGACTTCGAATTTATATACAGTCGTTCATCGTTCTAGAGGCAAGAAATTTAATTTTTGATAAATTGGAAACAGTTGGTACAATTTCAAGGCATTTTATACTTGGGTTGTTTGGCGCGGACGTGGTGTGGTGTTCTAGAATATCGAAAAAAAATGAAGAGAGCTGCTGAGCTGAAGATTTAAGAAGACGGTTGAACCGAGCCCGAATTTCACGTCAGGCAAACGAGACTTACCGCTGCGCCGGTACTTCACTTTCCGTTCACTAGTAAGAAACAATAATAAGAAAAACATGACGATTGTCAATAAGTATGGAATATTATAATAAATCGTTTAGTTACTGTAATTAATCTCTAGATAAATATCATTAAATAGAGGCATTGCATAGCTACGTAATAGTATACTAGTATTACAATTACAAACTTTCAAAAACAAGAATTAAAACTAACAAATAATACCATGAAGAGTTTATATACCGTTTGAGTTATTATTTCCACTCCTTCCCTGTTACTTGGCATTACACCATACAGTCTCCGATACGTAAACATAAGGGGATTCCAGCACCATCCTCTGCCCCAATACTACGCCACTTAATTTAAATTGCATGAAAAAATGTATCTTGTCTATATCTCATGACGTGAAATATTGTTACACATAGAAAGCTGAAGGGTCTAACATACCTACTGTAAAAGTGCAAACACTATAATATGTAAATATACTACTACTAGGATCGGCATGCTGCATTGCAGCTGCATTTTTAAGAATGATGTGCCGGCTTGTCGACAAAATTGCGCCGCCACAACTCCCTATCACCCATGACATTTGCTAGATCATCCACATCTTCAAGGCCAGTGTCCTTTAAGATGAGTCTCAAGAAAGTCATGGGCTGTCACCATGCTTATTCACTCCATGAGGCTGCCAAAGTACAAGATTATGCACTGGCTGGTCCTCACGGCGAAAGCAATGTCCTGCAAAGCGGAGGCGGATTTGTTCTAGTGTCAAGCTTGGGGGAACCAATGAGACACCTCCAATGTTATATAGTGTCTGGTTGGAGATGTGTGCATTGTACTTGACACAATGAACCCGGCGTAGCATTCTTGTGAATGTGCCATCCAGAGATTTGGTGTCCTCAGCAGTTAGAGCCCAGCATGGACTCCCGTAGAGGAGTACTGGAACTACTGCTGCTCTAAATAATCGGACCTTAAGTTTCCGATTAATTCTAGGTGACTTCCAAATCCTGGAAAGCTTATTCAAGGCTGCCCATGCCTTTCCCTTACGTATTCGAATGTCCTCACCTGACTTCCGGATCCATGATCCCAGGTAACAGAAGTCGTCCACATGCTCAACCATACCATCCTTTGAGACCAAATCGGTGCGGTGCCTAAAATCTGCACCAGAGGGAATTGAAAATGATAAATCACCTTTATATAAGATTGTCTTCATAATATATTAAGTTTTCATTAATTATTGATATTTATTATGTTTGTTACAATAATTCTAGAATAATCATAGATAACAACTCTTTGAAAAAAAACAATATTAGTATTTTCTATAATTACCGAATATCCCATTAACCTCTCTTTCCTGGTAACACGATTACTATGCTACGATTACTACAACAATAAGTAATAGTGAAAGATCATCCGCCATCCATGCGGTGTTTCCTAGCAACTATATACACAATACCGACCGTGGTATTTTTTTAACTTTTACTAGAAAATAAGTTTAGTATTTGAATTTTTGATTTCTTGACTGAGAGAATCCAAATGACTGGGCCTTGAAAAGAGATGGATTTGTGTGCAGAGTCGAGACGGATCGGTGGAATATAACAATTGCAGGACGATGCAGCGCGGGTGTTATATGTGTGAATACTTGAGGTTTTATGGAACAAATGGGTGAGGGGGTGGGAAGGTTTGTGGAAGACGTCATGCATACATGGTTACATGCTACAGACTTCGAATTTATATACAGTCGTTCATCGTTCTAGAGGCAAGAAATTTAATTTTTGATAAATTGGAAACAGTTGGTACAATTTCAAGGCATTTTATACTTGGGTTGTTTGGCGCGGACGTGGTGTGGTGTTCTAGAATATCGAAAAAAAATGAAGAGAGCTGCTGAGCTGAAGATTTAAGAAGACGGTTGAACCGAGCCCGAATTTCACGTCAGGCAAACGAGACTTACCGCTGCGCCGGTACTTCACTTTCCGTTCACTAGTACCCAAGGTATTGTTCGTGGTAATTTCCTGCACATTTAAGGCCCGGGTTCTTACCTTGAATCAATCCTCGCGCCCACGCGCTCAGGCCCTTCGCGATTTCAGGTACGGCCCGCCCCCCCTACTCCACTCTGCTCGCTTCCTCTCCACTCCGATTTTCGCGTTTTTAGAATATTCGGTGACGGTTCTATTTAAACACTATTCTGTGATCAATGGAGATGTTTCTTTATTATATTTCAATATTTGACATTTTTTTATCAAATGTATTAAGTTAAGCTTTCTAATTTAAGAGGTAAACAAACATTTGCTATTTTCACTTAATTAACAGCTTTAATTTCTTTGCATTGCAGTAATTGTTTTATTGCAATTTTTTTAATAATTAAATTAAACTGAGCTTTCTAAATTAAGACGTAAACAAGCAATTGCTATTTTCACATGATTAACAGCTTTAATTTCTTGTCATTGCAGTTATTATTAATTCTCATGTCTGACATGTCTATAAGCAGAGCTAGTGTAGCACCTGCCTATCCTACGGATGAAGGGAAGGGGGGGGGGGGGGGGGGGGGGGTGGAGGTTAGCCGCGTCAGAAGTCAAAGGGTCGTATTGGACCTGAAAATCCAGATCCAAAACTAAACTTGGGCCGTCACTCACTATCACAACTGTTGTATGATTAACAAAGGTGAGATAAAAAGTATACAAAAATGGGAGAAAAATAGGAGAGAAATTGGAATTATTGAAATTGGATTATGGATTGCATGGTGGTGTCACACTATACGGGAAAATCGACACAAATAAAATCCGATGACTCTTAAAAAAACAAAATCTGTAACCTGGTCTATCATCCTTTCGTTTATTGTTTTGGATACAATATCGTGCCACGGGGGGATAGAAATATGTAATTTCTCCCCGAGTGAAACATGTTTGTAGTTATTTCATTTTAATGTCGTAATTATAATTATATAAGATTGTCTTCATAATATATTAAGTTTTCATTAATTATTGATATTTATTATGTTTGTTTATTGTTATTATTGTTTGACAGTCCTGTCTGACAGTCCCTACCAATAGTGAAAGATGTCATGCATTTCTGTATAATTCAGTAGCACTGCAGTATTGAAGAATGTATAGTCTAACTAACTGTACAACATTAGTATACACTAATAAATAGCGCCAAATGCAGCATTTCACGGTTTATTATGCTTGATTAGTAAATTTGACAATCATGCTGCCTGTATTTCACTAGTTATAACTCTGTCCCTATCAGTACTCGTATCATTTAAAAGCCTCGTTGTGCTCGACCTGTTATTCTGGTGGCCAAATTAGATAGGACAAATCAAAATGACTGGACCACCAGGCATATGCAATATTATGTTCTCCGGTATGGAAAGGGTTAAACACAGGGGGGGGGTGGGGGTGGGGGTGGGGGGGTGTTCAATGTTTTTTGTTCGAACTCTAAAACAAACGCAGTTGAGAATTAGAAGTTTTCGAGTTATATCACTATTTTTTAACCCTACTTTTGGCACATTTTCGAGACGTTTTTTTCCAAATTACATTTCATGAAATATGATTTGCAACATCTATATTTTTTATTTAGACCGGGTTTTGGTGTTCGCAATTATATGGAATTCATATAAAAATTCATATAATTTTTTCGACGGATTCCAAATTTTGGAGCCAGCACCAAATTTTTAAAAATGAGTTGAACTTATTTTTTGCGCAATAGGGTTTTTGGGATTATGTTTTCGAAGAAATATATACGAGTTGCACCAGGCATAACAAAAATGTATTTTTCGGTGCTCGGTACAAAATTTGGTGAAGCGCGAAATTTTGAAAATCCATTCAGTTCAAGTGATTGTGACTAATAATTATTGCTCGCATTTCATAGGTTTATGGGGGTTTTAATTCAATTGAATATATAGTGTAAAGATCATAGAAAAATGGTGAATGCCTACCACTTCATCCGTTCATGGAATATATAATTATCTAACAAGACACTTGTCAAGACACCCATCAAACTTGTATTTTTCGGCGGTGGCTGAAAAGTTTTGTCACAGCACTAAATTTTTGAAAATCCATATTTTTTTATTTTTTTTTGCAAATATATCAATAGATTAGTATCATCTCGTTTCTATTGCGTTAACGGGTTTATGAGGGTCCTGAATCCGATGGAATAAAAAAAAACAGCTCACTGGACATCTCAAATTTATACTTTTATTTGGGAAGGGGGTGGGGGGAGTGTCAATATGACCCCCCCCCCCCCCCCTCCCCGGTATTCGTACAACATTTTATAGCCCTTTACTAATATGGTTAATTAATAATAGTGGTCGTGATGGTTCATGGTTAAATATACACTACTATTTATCAGCAACCCTTAGCGGTAACCATAGTAACTAAGTGGGCCCATAAAGATCGTATAATATTTTTAACCAAACATAATTATTTGTTATCTCATTAATATTATATATTTTGATTATAAATTTTTATTATTTCAGAACGCTATATTATTTTATTTGTTTGAAGTTTAAAGTTGAATTTTTATATAAATAATTAATATTTAATAGAATCAACCATGTTAATGATTTACATATCAGCCTTACTTTTGATCCATCTGATATCTTTATGCCACGGAATAGATGACACCTACGATTCTACAAAACTCAAACTCACCATAGAAGATCCTATTGGTAAGAACTGTGTGGAGGAGGGAGATAACTTAACGTTAAGTTATCAACTCACAAGCGATATAGTCATCAACGATATAAGAGGGATCCATGGATTGATTGGCGGTTATCCTGTATTTCGGTTGAACTACGAGGATGGGGAAATAAACGTGGAGCGATTCGACGGTTATACTAATAATAGTTTAATAGTTTCAGTTTCGGGACGACCTGTAGTAATCAGAGTTACTTATACTAACGTCCATGTTACTAGTGAGAGAGTGGAAGGGCGGCATATAAAACGGGAGGTTGGGAGACACTGGATGAATATAGTGTTAAAGAAGCAGGGCGATGATGTGACGACATACCTGCATCCATCAATAGAAATACACAAGTGCGCGGTTAATGCGGAATCGGACCAACAACAACCAACTGAAGAAGGGAAAGATGTAGTTGAACCTAACGGCTCAACCTCCATCGCACCCGATATAACAACCACTGGTGTTGTAGAAGATGTAGTTAAACCTAACGGCTCAACCTCCATCGCACCCAATGTAACCCCTAGTATATTACTTACTCTCCTCCTATTGGTTATTGTATTATGAAGAATTATTAGCTGAGAATGAAATATGATTGGCTTATTATTATTGGCTGATTGGCGTTAATTGCATATTTTTTTGTAATATAATTAACAACTAAAAATTACTATTTATCTGGAATCTCAAAAATAATAAGTAAAGATTCGCGCCATAAGATGAATAATGTAAAGAATCCGATTGAATCTAACTGATAATAATTATTACGTTGTCTTGTAACAAAATTTATAGATTATGTCCAAATGTTTTTAGTGAATTAACATTTACGCTTGTGGCAGATAGAGGGCGACGAAATTTTAACATTTATTTTTAATCCAATTTTTTACCCTAAGTTAGTCACATAAAGTCATAAAACATACAAAACTACCCACAAGTAGAAATTATATCCATTTAAGTTACGGCGTTGTCGATTATGAAAGAGCTAATCCTATTGGCTAGTTACCTGAATATTATATGATCAGATATTTTGTTAAATAAATATTCACATTCTTTAACAAATTAATTTTGTTAATTTTTTAACAAACATTCCTATATGATAAGATGATCTTGATGAATATTTCATATTTACCACTTTGACAATCTCTTTAATAAGGGGAGTTCAGAAATTGACTAGTAATTTCTAACCCGTCATTTAGGAAACTGGATTTTATCCAAACTAATTGATGTTTAGCATACTTGTATACAATAGGTGAAAAAATAATATATTTCATATAAATATATTATTAAAAAATAATATACAAAGTATTTCAATGAAAAATTTGAGAAATTTTAATTTTCTAGTCGACAGACAGTCGAGTGTCTGTTTTTTGTATAACCGTTAGACAGACATTGTAGGTTTTTTTCTAAATTGAAAAATTACATCGTAGATTGTTGGGTTTTGAAGACAGTATAATGTTGGGAACAACAATAATAAGAAAAACATGACGATTGTCAATAAGTATGGAATATTATAATAAATCGTTTAGTTACTGTAATTAATCTCTAGATAAATATCATTAAATAGAGGCATTGCATAGCTACGTAATAGTATACTAGTATTACAATTACAAACTTTCAAAAACAAGAATTAAAACTAACAAATAATACCATGAAGAGTTTATATACCGTTTGAGTTATTATTTCCACTCCTTCCCTGTTACTTGGCATTACACCATACAGTCTCCGATACGTAAACATAAGGGGATTCCAGCACCATCCTCTGCCCCAATACTACGCCACTTAATTTAAATTGCATGAAAAAATGTATCTTGTCTATATCTCATGACGTGAAATATTGTTACACATAGAAAGCTGAAGGGTCTAACATACCTACTGTAAAAGTGCAAACACTATAATATGTAAATATACTACTACTAGGATCGGCATGCTGCATTGCAGCTGCATTTTTAAGAATGATGTGCCGGCTTGTCGACAAAATTGCGCCGCCACAACTCCCTATCACCCATGACATTTGCTAGATCATCCACATCTTCAAGGCCAGTGTCCTTTAAGATGAGTCTCAAGAAAGTCATGGGCTGTCACCATGCTTATTCACTCCATGAGGCTGCCAAAGTACAAGATTATGCACTGGCTGGTCCTCACGGCGAAAGCAATGTCCTGCAAAGCGGAGGCGGATTTGTTCTAGTGTCAAGCTTGGGGGAACCAATGAGACACCTCCAATGTTATATAGTGTCTGGTTGGAGATGTGTGCATTGTACTTGACACAATGAACCCGGCGTAGCATTCTTGTGAATGTGCCATCCAGAGATTTGGTGTCCTCAGCAGTTAGAGCCCAGCATGGACTCCCGTAGAGGAGTACTGGAACTACTGCTGCTCTAAATAATCGGACCTTAAGTTTCCGATTAATTCTAGGTGACTTCCAAATCCTGGAAAGCTTATTCAAGGCTGCCCATGCCTTTCCCTTACGTATTCGAATGTCCTCACCTGACTTCCGGATCCATGATCCCAGGTAACAGAAGTCGTCCACATGCTCAACCATACCATCCTTTGAGACCAAATCGGTGCGGTGCCTAAAATCTGCACCAGAGGGAATTGAAAATGATAAATCACCTTTATATAAGATTGTCTTCATAATATATTAAGTTTTCATTAATTATTGATATTTATTATGTTTGTTACAATAATTCTAGAATAATCATAGATAACAACTCTTTGAAAAAAAACAATATTAGTATTTTCTATAATTACCGAATATCCCATTAACCTCTCTTTCCTGGTAACACGATTACTATGCTACGATTACTACAACAATAAGTAATAGTGAAAGATCATCCGCCATCCATGCGGTGTTTCCTAGCAACTATATACACAATACCGACCGTGGTATTTTTTTAACTTTTACTAGAAAATAAGTTTAGTATTTGAATTTTTGATTTCTTGACTGAGAGAATCCAAATGACTGGGCCTTGAAAAGAGATGGATTTGTGTGCAGAGTCGAGACGGATCGGTGGAATATAACAATTGCAGGACGATGCAGCGCGGGTGTTATATGTGTGAATACTTGTGGTTTTATGGAACAAATGGGTGAGGGGGTGGGAAGGTTTGTGGAAGACGTCATGCATACATGGTTACATGCTACAGACTTCGAATTTATATACGTAATGTAATGCGGAATCGGACCAACAACAACCAACTGAAGAAGGGAAAGATGTAGTTGAACCTAACGGCTCAACCTCCATCGCACCCGATATAACAACCACTGGTGTTGTAGAAGATGTAGTTAAACCTAACGGCTCAACCTCCATCGCACCCAATGTAACCCCTAGTATATTACTTACTCTCCTCCTATTGGTTATTGTATTATGAAGAATTATTAGCTGAGAATGAAATATGATTGGCTTATTATTATTGGCTGATTGGCGTTAATTGCATATTTTTTTGTAATATAATTAACAACTAAAAATTACTATTTATCTGGAATCTCAAAAATAATAAGTAAAGATTCGCGCCATAAGATGAATAATGTAAAGAATCCGATTGAATCTAACTGATAATAATTATTACGTTGTCTTGTAACAAAATTTATAGATTATGTCCAAATGTTTTTAGTGAATTAACATTTACGCTTGTGGCAGATAGAGGGCGACGAAATTTTAACATTTATTTTTAATCCAATTTTTTACCCTAAGTTAGTCACATAAAGTCATAAAACATACAAAACTACCCACAAGTAGAAATTATATCCATTTAAGTTACGGCGTTGTCGATTATGAAAGAGCTAATCCTATTGGCTAGTTACCTGAATATTATATGATCAGATATTTTGTTAAATAAATATTCACATTCTTTAACAAATTAATTTTGTTAATTTTTTAACAAACATTCCTATATGATAAGATGATCTTGATGAATATTTCATATTTACCACTTTGACAATCTCTTTAATAAGGGGAGTTCAGAAATTGACTAGTAATTTCTAACCCGTCATTTAGGAAACTGGATTTTATCCAAACTAATTGATGTTTAGCATACTTGTATACAATAGGTGAAAAAATAATATATTTCATATAAATATATTATTAAAAAATAATATACAAAGTATTTCAATGAAAAATTTGAGAAATTTTAATTTTCTAGTCGACAGACAGTCGAGTGTCTGTTTTTTGTATAACCGTTAGACAGACATTGTAGGTTTTTTTCTAAATTGAAAAATTACATCGTAGATTGTTGGGTTTTGAAGACAGTATAATGTTGGGAACAACAATAATAAGAAAAACATGACGATTGTCAATAAGTATGGAATATTATAATAAATCGTTTAGTTACTGTAATTAATCTCTAGATAAATATCATTAAATAGAGGCATTGCATAGCTACGTAATAGTATACTAGTATTACAATTACAAACTTTCAAAAACAAGAATTAAAACTAACAAATAATACCATGAAGAGTTTATATACCGTTTGAGTTATTATTTCCACTCCTTCCCTGTTACTTGGCATTACACCATACAGTCTCCGATACGTAAACATAAGGGGATTCCAGCACCATCCTCTGCCCCAATACTACGCCACTTAATTTAAATTGCATGAAAAAATGTATCTTGTCTATATCTCATGACGTGAAATATTGTTACACATAGAAAGCTGAAGGGTCTAACATACCTACTGTAAAAGTGCAAACACTATAATATGTAAATATACTACTACTAGGATCGGCATGCTGCATTGCAGCTGCATTTTTAAGAATGATGTGCCGGCTTGTCGACAAAATTGCGCCGCCACAACTCCCTATCACCCATGACATTTGCTAGATCATCCACATCTTCAAGGCCAGTGTCCTTTAAGATGAGTCTCAAGAAAGTCATGGGCTGTCACCATGCTTATTCACTCCATGAGGCTGCCAAAGTACAAGATTATGCACTGGCTGGTCCTCACGGCGAAAGCAATGTCCTGCAAAGCGGAGGCGGATTTGTTCTAGTGTCAAGCTTGGGGGAACCAATGAGACACCTCCAATGTTATATAGTGTCTGGTTGGAGATGTGTGCATTGTACTTGACACAATGAACCCGGCGTAGCATTCTTGTGAATGTGCCATCCAGAGATTTGGTGTCCTCAGCAGTTAGAGCCCAGCATGGACTCCCGTAGAGGAGTACTGGAACTACTGCTGCTCTAAATAATCGGACCTTAAGTTTCCGATTAATTCTAGGTGACTTCCAAATCCTGGAAAGCTTATTCAAGGCTGCCCATGCCTTTCCCTTACGTATTCGAATGTCCTCACCTGACTTCCGGATCCATGATCCCAGGTAACAGAAGTCGTCCACATGCTCAACCATACCATCCTTTGAGACCAAATCGGTGCGGTGCCTAAAATCTGCACCAGAGGGAATTGAAAATGATAAATCACCTTTATATAAGATTGTCTTCATAATATATTAAGTTTTCATTAATTATTGATATTTATTATGTTTGTTACAATAATTCTAGAATAATCATAGATAACAACTCTTTGAAAAAAAACAATATTAGTATTTTCTATAATTACCGAATATCCCATTAACCTCTCTTTCCTGGTAACACGATTACTATGCTACGATTACTACAACAATAAGTAATAGTGAAAGATCATCCGCCATCCATGCGGTGTTTCCTAGCAACTATATACACAATACCGACCGTGGTATTTTTTTAACTTTTACTAGAAAATAAGTTTAGTATTTGAATTTTTGATTTCTTGACTGAGAGAATCCAAATGACTGGGCCTTGAAAAGAGATGGATTTGTGTGCAGAGTCGAGACGGATCGGTGGAATATAACAATTGCAGGACGATGCAGCGCGGGTGTTATATGTGTGAATACTTGAGGTTTTATGGAACAAATGGGTGAGGGGGTGGGAAGGTTTGTGGAAGACGTCATGCATACATGGTTACATGCTACAGACTTCGAATTTATATACAGTCGTTCATCGTTCTAGAGGCAAGAAATTTAATTTTTGATAAATTGGAAACAGTTGGTACAATTTCAAGGCATTTTATACTTGGGTTGTTTGGCGCGGACGTGGTGTGGTGTTCTAGAATATCGAAAAAAAATGAAGAGAGCTGCTGAGCTGAAGATTTAAGAAGACGGTTGAACCGAGCCCGAATTTCACGTCAGGCAAACGAGACTTACCGCTGCGCCGGTACTTCACTTTCCGTTCACTAGTACCCAAGGTATTGTTCGTGGTAATTTCCTGCACATTTAAGGCCCGGGTTCTTACCTTGAATCAATCCTCGCGCCCACGCGCTCAGGCCCTTCGCGATTTCAGGTACGGCCCGCCCCCCCTACTCCACTCTGCTCGCTTCCTCTCCACTCCGATTTTCGCGTTTTTAGAATATTCGGTGACGGTTCTATTTAAACACTATTCTGTGATCAATGGAGATGTTTCTTTATTATATTTCAATATTTGACATTTTTTTATCAAATGTATTAAGTTAAGCTTTCTAATTTAAGAGGTAAACAAACATTTGCTATTTTCACTTAATTAACAGCTTTAATTTCTTTGCATTGCAGTAATTGTTTTATTGCAATTTTTTTAATAATTAAATTAAACTGAGCTTTCTAAATTAAGACGTAAACAAGCAATTGCTATTTTCACATGATTAACAGCTTTAATTTCTTGTCATTGCAGTTATTATTAATTCTCATGTCTGACATGTCTATAAGCAGAGCTAGTGTAGCACCTGCCTATCCTACGGATGAAGGGAAGGGGGGGGGGGGGGGGGGGGGGTGGAGGTTAGCCGCGTCAGAAGTCAAAGGGTCGTATTGGACCTGAAAATCCAGATCCAAAACTAAACTTGGGCCGTCACTCACTATCACAACTGTTGTATGATTAACAAAGGTGAGATAAAAAGTATACAAAAATGGGAGAAAAATAGGAGAGAAATTGGAATTATTGAAATTGGATTATGGATTGCATGGTGGTGTCACACTATACGGGAAAATCGACACAAATAAAATCCGATGACTCTTAAAAAAACAAAATCTGTAACCTGGTCTATCATCCTTTCGTTTATTGTTTTGGATACAATATCGTGCCACGGGGGGATAGAAATATGTAATTTCTCCCCGAGTGAAACATGTTTGTAGTTATTTCATTTTAATGTCGTAATTATAATTATATAAGATTGTCTTCATAATATATTAAGTTTTCATTAATTATTGATATTTATTATGTTTGTTACAATAATTCTAGAATAATCATAGATAACAACTCTTTGAAAAAAAACAATATTAGTATTTTCTATAATTACCGAATATCCCATTAACCTCTCTTTCCTGGTAACACGATTACTATGCTACGATTACTACAACAATAAGTAATAGTGAAAGTTCATCCGCCATCCATGCGGTGTTTCCTAGCAACTATATACACAATACCGACCGTGGTGCTTCTGATCCATCTGATATCTTTATGCCACGGAATAGATGACACCTACGATCCTACCAAACTCACCATAGAAGATCCTATTGGTAAGAACTGTGTGGAGGAGGGAGATAACTTAACGTTAAGTTATCAACTCACAAACGATATAGTCATCAACGATATAAGATTGATCGAAGGATTGATTGACGATTATTTGGTATTTGGGTTGGACTACGAGGATGGAGAAATAAGCGTGGACCGAGCCGACGGTTATACTAATAATAGTGTAATAGTTTCTGTTTCGGGACGACCTGTAGTAATCAGAGTTACTTATACTAACGTCCATGTTGGTAGTGAGAATGTGGAAAGGGAGTATATAAAACGGGAGGTTGGGAAACACTGGATGTATATAGTCTTAGAGAAGCAGGGCGATGATGAGAGGACATACCTGAAACCATCAATAGAAATACACAAGTGCGCGGTTAATGCGGAATCGGACCAACAACAACCAACTGAAGAAGGGAAAGATATAGTTGAACCGAACGGTTCAACCTCCATCGCACCCGATATAACAACCACTGGTGTTGTAGAAGATGTAGTTGAACCGAACGGCCCAACCTCCATCGCACTCAATGTAACCCCTAGTATATTACTTACTCTCCTCCTATTGGTTATTGTATTATGAAGAATTTATTAGATGAGAATGAAATATGATTGGCTTATTATTATTGGGTGATTGGCGTTTTTTGCATATTTTTTTGTAATATAATTAAGAAATAAAAATTTCTAATTATCTGGAATCTCAAAAATAATAAGTAAAGATTCGCGCCATAAGATGAATAATGTAAAGAATCCAATTGAATCTAACTGATAATAATTATTACGTTGTCTTGTAACAAAATTTATAGATTATGTCCAAATGTTTTTAGTGAATTAACATTTACGCTTGTGGCAGCTAGAGGGCGACGAAGTTTTATCATTAATTTTTAATCCAATTTTTTACCCTAGGTTAGTCCCATAAAGTCATAAAAAATACAAAACAACTTTCATATTCGCTGAATGCTGCTTCCGTTGGAGAGACGTACATGCACCACATAAGTCTGTAAGTGCTAACGCGGGATTTCCTTGGTAAAGTGACACCATACCAGTGATTTCTGAAAGTACTAATGTGCTAACTCAGTAACAGAATTTAGTAACACTTAGCAACACCAATTCTGCACCACCCGCAAGAGGGCTCAAGAGTTCTAAAGTGCTAACTTGCTAAAAACACCAATAACAATAGTTAATATTAGCAAAGTTAGGAGTTTGAAGTAAAGCTATCTGTATATTTGGAAAGATAATAATTATGTGTTTTTGTGTTGAATATTTCAAGACACCACAAATCATAAAGTGCTAACTCATTCTCAGTTCTTTGTTATTTGAAAGGATATCGAATAATATTATAAAAGTCCTAAATATTTAATAAATTTGTTTTAAATATTTATTTAATTTCAACAACGTCAAGATATTTTTTCTTAAATACAAATTAAAATAAATGTACAACAATGTATATTTTAGTTCAGTACAGTTAGTACAGTTTTTAGTAAAAATTAATTTTAGTACAGTTAGTACAGTATAAATATTATTTATGTAATATTACCGAACATCTATCTTATAGTGTTATTTTGATTGTTTGAAAATTATATAGTCCCAAATTGATTCTAAAACATACTATTTATCTGATACTATCTGGAGCGGGCGTTATCTGTTTTAATTTCGTGCTATCTCATAGAGATTTGTAGAATCTATTGTTGTGGGAAGGGGGGGGGGGGGGGTGGGGGGATTCAGAGGTAGGCCTACCCCAAAAAAAATATTATATTCCAGATGCCCTATGATGATTATGTGCAATAATTAAATGGATTAAGGATTCACCATTGTAAATTGGTAACATGGCTGCAGTGGCTATTACGCATTTTCATGCTATTAAAATAATTTGATTTAAATGTACAATATATACAAAAAATATTTATAATATATACAAAATATTTATAATATATACAAAATATTTACAATATATAGATAATATTTACAATATACAAAATATACACACACATATTTAATTTATTTAAAACACTAATATTTACACTACACAATAAACAATAAATAAACAACAATAACAATTAATAAGATACTGTACTTTTCTCCGTCAATCACGCAACCAGATTCACCGACAGGCTGCATTGAAACTAAGTCAAGTGGAGTCTTTTCTCCGTCAGTCGCGCAACCAGATTCACCGACAGGCTGCATTGACACTGCGTCAAGTGGAGTCTTTTCTCCGTCAGTCGCGCAACCAGATTCACCGACAGGCTGCATTGACACTAAGTCAAGTGGAGTCTGAATACTTGAGGTTTTATGGAACAAATGGGTGAGGGGGTGGGAAGGTTTGTGGAAGACGTCATGCATACATGGTTACATGCTACAGACTTCGAATTTATATACAGTCGTTCATCGTTCTAGAGGCAAGAAATTTAATTTTTGATAAATTGGAAACAGTTGGTACAATTTCAAGGCATTTTATACTTGGGTTGTTTGGCGCGGACGTGGTGTGGTGTTCTAGAATATCGAAAAAAAATGAAGAGAGCTGCTGAGCTGAAGATTTAAGAAGACGGTTGAACCGAGCCCGAATTTCACGTCAGGCAAACGAGACTTACCGCTGCGCCGGTACTTCACTTTCCGTTCACTAGTACCCAAGGTATTGTTCGTGGTAATTTCCTGCACATTTAAGGCCCGGGTTCTTACCTTGAATCAATCCTCGCGCCCACGCGCTCAGGCCCTTCGCGATTTCAGGTACGGCCCGCCCCCCCTACTCCACTCTGCTCGCTTCCTCTCCACTC
The DNA here is from genome assembly GCA_032718475.1 of Nemertoderma westbladi. Classification (NCBI taxonomy): domain Eukaryota; kingdom Metazoa; phylum Xenacoelomorpha; order Nemertodermatida; family Nemertodermatidae; genus Nemertoderma; species Nemertoderma westbladi. The sequence continues at coordinate 28,315 of JAUCBJ010007499.1, forward strand.
CGATTTTCGCGTTTTTAGAATATTCGGTGACGGTTCTATTTAAACACTATTCTGTGATCAATGGAGATGTTTCTTTATTATATTTCAATATTTGACATTTTTTTATCAAATGTATTAAGTTAAGCTTTCTAATTTAAGAGGTAAACAAACATTTGCTATTTTCACTTAATTAACAGCTTTAATTTCTTTGCATTGCAGTAATTGTTTTATTGCAATTTTTTTAATAATTAAATTAAACTGAGCTTTCTAAATTAAGACGTAAACAAGCAATTGCTATTTTCACATGATTAACAGCTTTAATTTCTTGTCATTGCAGTTATTATTAATTCTCATGTCTGACATGTCTATAAGCAGAGCTAGTGTAGCACCTGCCTATCCTACGGATGAAGGGAAGGGGGGGGGGGGGGGGGGGGGGGGGGTGGAGGTTAGCCGCGTCAGAAGTCAAAGGGTCGTATTGGACCTGAAAATCCAGATCCAAAACTAAACTTGGGCCGTCACTCACTATCACAACTGTTGTATGATTAACAAAGGTGAGATAAAAAGTATACAAAAATGGGAGAAAAATAGGAGAGAAATTGGAATTATTGAAATTGGATTATGGATTGCATGGTGGTGTCACACTATACGGGAAAATCGACACAAATAAAATCCGATGACTCTTAAAAAAACAAAATCTGTAACCTGGTCTATCATCCTTTCGTTTATTGTTTTGGATACAATATCGTGCCACGGGGGGATAGAAATATGTAATTTCTCCCCGAGTGAAACATGTTTGTAGTTATTTCATTTTAATGTCGTAATTATAATTATATAAGATTGTCTTCATAATATATTAAGTTTTCATTAATTATTGATATTTATTATGTTTGTTACAATAATTCTAGAATAATCATAGATAACAACTCTTTGAAAAAAAACAATATTAGTATTTTCTATAATTACCGAATATCCCATTAACCTCTCTTTCCTGGTAACACGATTACTATGCTACGATTACTACAACAATAAGTAATAGTGAAAGTTCATCCGCCATCCATGCGGTGTTTCCTAGCAACTATATACACAATACCGACCGTGGTGCTTCTGATCCATCTGATATCTTTATGCCACGGAATAGATGACACCTACGATCCTACCAAACTCACCATAGAAGATCCTATTGGTAAGAACTGTGTGGAGGAGGGAGATAACTTAACGTTAAGTTATCAACTCACAAACGATATAGTCATCAACGATATAAGATTGATCGAAGGATTGATTGACGATTATTTGGTATTTGGGTTGGACTACGAGGATGGAGAAATAAGCGTGGACCGAGCCGACGGTTATACTAATAATAGTGTAATAGTTTCTGTTTCGGGACGACCTGTAGTAATCAGAGTTACTTATACTAACGTCCATGTTGGTAGTGAGAATGTGGAAAGGGAGTATATAAAACGGGAGGTTGGGAAACACTGGATGTATATAGTCTTAGAGAAGCAGGGCGATGATGAGAGGACATACCTGAAACCATCAATAGAAATACACAAGTGCGCGGTTAATGCGGAATCGGACCAACAACAACCAACTGAAGAAGGGAAAGATATAGTTGAACCGAACGGTTCAACCTCCATCGCACCCGATATAACAACCACTGGTGTTGTAGAAGATGTAGTTGAACCGAACGGCCCAACCTCCATCGCACTCAATGTAACCCCTAGTATATTACTTACTCTCCTCCTATTGGTTATTGTATTATGAAGAATTTATTAGATGAGAATGAAATATGATTGGCTTATTATTATTGGGTGATTGGCGTTTTTTGCATATTTTTTTGTAATATAATTAAGAAATAAAAATTTCTAATTATCTGGAATCTCAAAAATAATAAGTAAAGATTCGCGCCATAAGATGAATAATGTAAAGAATCCAATTGAATCTAACTGATAATAATTATTACGTTGTCTTGTAACAAAATTTATAGATTATGTCCAAATGTTTTTAGTGAATTAACATTTACGCTTGTGGCAGCTAGAGGGCGACGAAGTTTTATCATTAATTTTTAATCCAATTTTTTACCCTAGGTTAGTCCCATAAAGTCATAAAAAATACAAAACAACTTTCATATTCGCTGAATGCTGCTTCCGTTGGAGAGACGTACATGCACCACATAAGT
>JAUCBJ010007500.1:0-22398 GCA_032718475.1 Nemertoderma westbladi
AAGTCATGTATAAAACAGAACATTGACTATTAAAGAATACTATTAAATAACATCCCAGATCTGTATGCATTGGAACTACCCTAATTCTACCGCTAGCTTTGCATAATGTCACCATAGCAACAACCACGCTAGAATTAGAATTGAGTTAAAAGAACAATAGAAAGCTTGTCCCATTGAATAGCATAGGGAATAAATAGCGCACTACTAGTATCCAAGGATACATAATAATACAGTGACATTCTGGAAGGCATTGACTAACGGACAAATGGCCCGAATGTGTGTAATTTGTGACAAGTTGTGTGTGTGGTATTTGTGAGTTTATAGGTGAATGTTACTGCTAAGGTGTGTTTACAGTAGCTAGTCGCAATCGTAAAAGTAACCTAACTCTCCAAGGAAAACCTGAAGTACATCTAAGTCTTTGGGACGGACAGTCGAGTGACTTGTGTCGGTTGTCGTTGTCGTTGTGCGGCTACGTCGTTGGCGAAAGTACAGCGGCGACGACACATCGGCGCTGAGGATCTCGTACTGTCCGGGGGTTAATTGGAGTAGGCAGCGACGCTCGCTAGCCTGAATATAAACTCCTTATACTGTAGATAAACTCATATATAGCAGACATGACGGAGTTGATGGAAGATGTTCTTGGTATCGGGGAGCGATATACTCTATTTTTGCAAGCGTTTGTTGATAGCTTAATACGCGGCGATGTTAGTCCAACTGCTGCGGAGGACGATGGTCGTTATATCGAACCGCCAATGTCCCAAGAGCAGCCCGCGCGCGAGTTGGACTATAGAAAATTCGCTGCTCGATATACGCAGCGTAATGGTACGTATGTGGTCTTCTTAACTACTGGTCATCCTATCGATTTACACAATACGGACTATGTCGACTATATATTCTGCCCAGCAGAGTCGGAACCATAAACGGAAATTCGAATGCGAAAATTCTATTCGAAATCGACTCGAAAGAAAAGACACTTAAGAAACAAATGGACGCGGTAACTCCAACGTATATTTGGAATTCTTGATAGAAGCATTGTAACAACAAATAAATATCACCCGCGTTTACCCTACCAGACGTGCGTCTTTGGTATTATTACGATAAATGCCCTAGACCCAACTAATAAACGGAAAGACATAAACATCCACGTAAACCGAAACTTGTTGACGTATCACCTATGCTCACTCGGCTCGAACGATCCTGGAGTAAACCTACGATCAGAGTCCCGGAATACTCGGTCAAACCTCCTCATTCCTTAGTTGGACCTCAGACCTGCGATCTTGGTGGTGTCGCGGATCCTCGCGGACTGTATTCACTGTTCAAAGATCTAGTGCTACCCTAACAATTAATCGGTAACACTCCGACAGTGATTTCTAGCTAGCCGCCCATCTTACCTAGCCGGATTGTGACGCGGACACCTAATATCACTATCCAACCGTATGGTCGTCCACGTTTAACGCGATACAACCCCTCATCAAGGTGAAGGAGAGCGTTGTACGAAACGAGTTAAACGCTATTTTATAAAGATCAAAAAGGAAACCTGCGTTTGTTCAGATAAACGTAAGTTATAACAGTGAGTCCAATCGATAAACGAATTGGCCTTATCTCAATTCGATTGGGAAATCCAGAATCTCTAAGAAGTTATCGAACTTGGACGATCCTATTCTCTGCGAGAGTTTTTGGATGAACGTATCCAGCTACGAGCGGAGGAAAATCAGCTCGAGGAGAAGCATATCGAAACGGCAGATACCTCGACCACAATCCTACACCTTCTGATGCAATCATATTGCACCCTTCACCCAGGAGTTATGGCCCTCCTAGTAAAGTGGCTCCCCCCAAAGAGAAAAAGACTCTTGCTAGCCTCAAAAAACTGCGTAAACGCCGTCTGCGTAAGAAAGACTAACTGTTTAGAGTATCTTTATGTTTTAGAAACTGTGATTTTTATATTTTATAGACTGAAAATCCCATTTTCTGGGAGCGGTGTAAAAGCCTTTGCTGAATTGCCCCGTTATTTTTATTATCTTTTACATTAAAATACTCTGTAGTTGATTTAATAAGTGTAAGAGACCGTATTATTGCTGTATCGGTGTTTTTAGAGGATCTAAGACCTATTTCCTCCGTATGTGTACTGTGAAAGGCATATTTTATGATTCTATGGCAATTCGTGACGCAAAGGGGTGATAGCTACTCTTGAACAGTAGTTACTATGACTACGGTTAACAGCTGACATTCATACGTGTTGATTTCCTTTGTTCTACGGCGTCTCTCAGTTCAGTCAGCCAATTAGAGCGTTTTTGTGGCTCCTTGTACAGAAAATTTCCGAGAAATGACGCAATGCCTATGTGCAGTGTTTACATTCAGTCCTGAGCCAAAGAAAGAACGGCTTGGAAGTATTTTGTGCTTTACTGTTTTTTAGTCTTACACTAGTAGGTTTAATTATAAAGGGCATATATCCTTTAACCTAACGACTACCTGACTCATGGAATCACTGCTGACTGATCATACATGCTGACTGCTGAAACATTGCAAACTCATAACAATCAGTGTTTTCATTGTTGTTTTATACTGCTATTTACCGTCAGTTCTTCATAATATGGTTGATGAATAATTATATTTGGAATAACGATAAATAACCCCGAAACCCAATATTCTTGATATACCGAAGGTAAGAGAGAAGGGTTACAGATAAACGATTGTGACTTATGTTAAAGTGGTTTGAAGTGAATCTAATGTTATTTGATAGACCCTACATGAGTCAGTCTGTGTTCCTTTTATATGTGACTAAAATCAGTGAAGATTGGCAGATTAGTGTGCAGTATTGTGCAGCATTGTGTATGAGTGAGTCTGTTAAAGAAGCAATTCCTAAAGAATGCGCCATATATGTGAATTATAATTAAGCCATATCGTTGTGAGTAGTTTAAGTCATAACTCTGTTTATATAGATAAAGCGCCACGTCCTAAAGGAACTGTTAATATTACCGAAGGTGAATAATATTGTCAGAGATTATATAATACTGTCAGTCGAATAATACATTAGGCTTACATAGCAATAAAATTAAACCGTCGAACCCAATCTCCCGGGAATCTCCAGCGGGTGAATGGTCGCGCACGGATTGGTTTCGACTAGTGTAGTGAATCAAATACTTGTCATAGACTAAAAACTGATTTAATATCTAGAAGACATCTTAATTTGGTGGGTTAAACTGCCAAAGGTCTGAAAGCGCGAACACAGGAGCTAATAAACCAAAAGGTTGATGCCATAAATGATGCTGACGACAGCAGGCAATCATCCCAGGCATGGAGATCGATCAACTTGCTTGCTGGTCGAAAAAGCAAACCAACCACAAAGGTTAAGGCTGAATCACCAGCCGATCGCCTCAATGGTTGAAAAGCTCCTCAATAATGACAGGGTATTGCCTGATCACTTTATAGAAGTAAAAGTGTCTGAGTCTGTACTCCCAGATATTCCCATTGGTGATATCTCCTTTGCAGAAGTGAAGGCTGCTGCAAAGAGCATTAAGACCAATCGTGCCAGTGGAGTAGATGGTGTTCCCCCTGAGGTCTTTAAAATACCTGAGTGTTTAAAGCTCATCTATCCCATCATAGTAGAAATGTACCGAACAACAAGAGTCCCACAAGAAATGAAAACAAATAAGTTGGTGCCAGTTCCCAAGAAGGGCAACCTAACACTCTATGGTACTTTTCGGGGAATCTCATTGATCTCGATTGCTGCAAAGCTATACAATAGAATTCTATTAAATCGCATCAGGGATCCCATTGAGAGACTGCTCTGTGGAAATCAGAATGGGTTCCATAAAGGTCGTGGGACCATGGAGCCCATTTTGGCACTTAGAAGGATAATTGAAGAATTATCAAAAAAGAAAGACAGGCATCTGGCTGTTATCTTTATTGACTTCTTCAAGGCCTTTGATTCAGTCTCTCGTTCACATGTTCAGCATACTTTCATTATATGGGATTCCTGATGAATTTATTGCAGCAATCAGATCAGTATACGATGGTTCGACAACATTTGTGTCTACTGTTGACGGTGACACAGAACCATTTGAAGTGTTATGGGGCGTCCTCCAGGGAGACACACTTGCACCATTCTTGTTCATAATTGTTGTTGACTATGTTCTACGCATGTCCTTAGATCATCATAATGATGATGATCATCTACTCCACCTACTCCACCACCTACTGGCTCCAGAAGTAGCGCAGAAGAAGGAAATCCTGCCAAGTACCTAACTGATCTAGACTTTGCTGATGACTTAGGAGTACTCTCAGAATCACTAGAGGGAGCCCAACGGCTCCTCAGCTCATTAGAACATGCTGCTTCTAGTGTTGGTCTTTTTATTAACTCCAGAAAGACCAAAATTTTGACAGTTAACTTTGAAAGTCCTCAGCAAGTCTCTGATCGGATGAGCATAAGCTCAAAATATGGATTTCCTCGACTTCTGGAGCCAGTAGGTGGAGTTACCATCACACCATCATCGTTATGATGATATAAGGGCATGCATAGAACATAGTCAACCACATTTATGAACATGAATTAACTGGGGGTGGGGCTAAACACGTGGAAGCCAGGGATCGACATCTTACTGATTGCTTTGTAGCAGGTTACCCTAACCAGTTTTGAGAACATTTACGACATATTGATTTTTCCATCATTTCGGGAAGTAACAGTGTGGATGATTTATCGGGAAATCCGAGAAATTCACACCGAGTTTTTCTCACCTTGTACGGGTATTTTGAACCAATCGTGAGAAATATTACACCGGAACTGAATATTAAATTACGGGACATGGATATTACTGTAGGTTGATGATGGCGACATCAGCAACTCCTAATTTGGGGAACATTTTGGTTAAAAAACGGGAGAAAGATGACAACAGGGGAAATAAACCATGTGGTTCCAGCATATGAGTGACGTGTCAATTGGTGAGTGACAGTAGGACACCATGTGGGGAGACAATATTGGGGGTGCCTTTAATTGCACTTCTAGTAATGTGTTGTACACTATTTTCTGCTACGACCACCAGGATCATTTCTACATAGGACAAAGTGAACAGAAATTACATGAACGTATGAACGGACACAGACAATCAATTAGAGAAGCGAGGAGAAACCCTTTACCTGTATACAGTGACTTCCACGAGGATTTACTGGTAGAACATTTCCGACAATGCGAATTGTAGAAAATGAAATTTTAATCTTCACACAGTACAGAACCGATAGGGACCGAATTCACAGATAAGCAGTATACATCCATAAGTACAACCAGCTTTTAAACAAAATGATGCCAGTGATTGAAATTTTAAACATTAATTGGTGCATATATTAATATACATTTATACTTACTAGGCCTCAAATTATTTCAATTGTATGGTAATTTGTTAACAACATTTTTGGGTGCTATTCCAACATACACATTTACATTCACATAAATTTCCTCTGTATAATTATTTTTCATTATTTTTTATTATATTTTGTATACTGTATGATATTTCCTACTGAACACTATGCTTTCTAACTTCGTAACTGGAATTAAACGGTTGTACGGTATTCTGTAAAAATAACCATTGGTGCTTTTTCTAATATACATTTGCATTCCTGAACTTTCTCTATGTTTATTTTGATATTTTATACTTATTAGTCCTAAAATTCTTTCAACTAGTTAAATTGTATGGTAATTTGTCTAACAACCTTTCTGCCGTACTATAGTATTAGCGCTATTTCAACCTCACATTTGATCTCCCCTTTAGTTTCTCTATATATTTTTATTTTATTTGGCATACTGTATAAAATATTATAATGATTACTACAATTTCTAACTACGCGTAGTCTTAGGCCCAAAATCAATTCAGTACGGTACTGCAGTAGACAGTAGTGCCTATTCCTGTACCGGTACCTATTTTAGTACATAGGCTTGCAGTGTATTGTAATTTTATTTTATATATTATCTTGTGTATCCCCGAAGAAGGCCACTAAGGCAGAAATCGATCAGACGTTCCTCATAACTTTTTTCATAGTTTATGGGAAGTAGAGCCCAGGACCCATCAATCTAATCCTACAATTATGAACAAGAATGGTGCAAGTGTGTCTCCCTGGAGGACTCCCCATAACCCTTTGAATGGTTCTGTGTCACTGTCAACAATAGACACAAATGTCTTCGAACCATCAACGACATTTGAAGGGTACAAACCAGGTGGTCAAAGTGTATAAACGAAACGATTTAGAATGTACAACATCAAAGGGTAAGAGTCAAAGGGTACAAAATCAGGAGGTAAAAGGGTATAAAAGCGGCAGTCACAGTGTACAATCAATATTTGTTATAAATTTCATTACAATGAGTTATAAAGTACCATTAATGTTCATTATATTTTGAGATTGTTTACAAACTTATTAGGCCTATAATACAACAAATACAATATACATAGGCCTATATAAGAAGCATCATTTAAAAAATATAGCAATGGAGTTTGTTCCGGTAGCAGAGCAGCTAGGTTTGGTACAAGCCACAATCGTCAGCACCCTGTTGTTCAGTATGAGAGCGTGCGATGGCACGGTTGTCTGTTGGAATTCTCTTTCAAGAACTCCTTCAAAATGGCGGACTACTACAAGTGCAACAAATACGTGTCTCTATCCAAATCACACAGATTCCAGTTCAGAATGGCATCATCCAAATGGATCCCGTGGGGCGAGTGACGAAAGTAAGCGAGCTTAGCATACAGGTACCACTATCTCAATCAATGTGTCTGTTGTTCTGTTGTGTCCAATTTTAAACGTTAATAACTCAGCCAAATCTCGATAAAATATATCCAAACTTGGTACATATGTAATCTGGCAAAAGTTTAGAAATTTTCCAAGTTGAATTTGCGTGGGTCTTCATGCAGCATCTGTGTAACTGTCTTTTGCATTTATATTAAATTTATCTATCCAAAAATTATTAGGCTTGGCATCAGCTGGTTACTAGGAGACTGCAGGATATATCAGGTGGGTTTGAAATTCAGCAATACCGGTACAATGCAGCAATAATGTGGCCTTGGGAAGTGTGGTAGGCCTATTTCACTTTCAGTCATTCCAGCATTTCCAGAATGCCGTGTTCAGAGTACGACACTGGTACCATGAGATGCCTGTACTCAGTATCGGTACTGCTCACTGCTGTTGCTGTAAGTGGTAGGCCTAGCTTTCTAGGCTGTTTGTCAGTCTGTCAGTGTGAAAATAAACCTACAACAAAAAGCACAGACAATAAAGCTGACCTGTGATTGTGATGGGTGTAGGTGCTGTGGATGTGGAGAGGACATCATAGAGACCTCCTGATAGTGCAATGGCCGTGGTCCCGTGGATGGAGGCTGTGTTGACGATGAGGATGGCAATGGGGAGGCATTGGAGGAGGAACCAATAGGATCATGGCTCCTGAGAGACTACATGTGGTTTCCCACCTCCTTTACAAATGTTGCAGTCTAAGTGCTGGGTCAACCGAGGGTCTTAAAGGCTTTTAATTTGGTTGGAATAGGTAGCCACGGTTGAATAGTTCCTCGTACTTTGCAATATTTGAGTTTTCCACCTCTGTTTGCATTATTTTCAATTTCGTACCTGGGGCCCCTTCAAAAACTGAACCAAAATTAATATTCCAATATGTCCTGGGTACACTCCACAAAAAAGTTCCAGACTCCTAGCCCCCAAAAATATCAGTCTTTTTTGATAAAAAAAAAAGGGCCATCATAAGGTTCAGAATTCTAAGCAATTGGCTTCAGGTGGCGCCTTGATAGCCATGCCCAGAGCCAACCTGCTCTCCTGCGCTGCACATACAAAGGAACAGTGGATTGAAAACTGGCAATGAACAGGGACTGACTTGGACTGCCTGAGTGGTCCTCTGTTGCCCCCACACAACTACGAGCCTGAAATGGACTCAGAAAGTCTAGGTATAGCAGTGGGTCCGCAGAGGGATGACAGACCCTGAGCCAAGCCACTTTGTATTCTTGATGAGCGATCCCAAAGGGGATCACAAAGAACTAAATTGACAAAAGCATATCTTTCTCATTCAAACGTGGTTCTTCAATGCCAGTTTACCCATATCCTCTTCTAAAACTTGGGTTTAAAGTGACAATTTAAACCACAATTCAGGTTATTTGCAAGATTGTTCTGGCAAACTAACTGTTTTCACCCAATACAAGTTTCCAAAACCGACCTGGAAAGCTGTTTACCCACCCCTATGGGACCCAGTGATCAGATGGACGACCTCATCTTCCATAAGAATTATAGAGGAACATTAGATGACTGCTCCTATCTCACAGTGCATACATTCCAGAGTGATCATCGCCTGTTTGTGGTAAGGACCAAATTAAGTGTTTGTGCCAACAAGGGTCCTCAAATGTCTACCACTCTTCATTACATGACTGATCTACCTTGAAAAATGAATATTTTGAATATGAATGAATGAATACTTGAATATTTTTGTTCTAGAACACATTTTTTTGTTCTAGAACATATTTTTTTGTTCTAGAACATATTTTTTGTTCTAGAACACATTTTTTGTTCTAGAACACATTTTTTTGTTCTAGAACACATTTTTTGTTCAAGAACACATTTTTTTATACTAGCTAGTTTTTTTTACTTTTTCATAAATGTTATAGAACAGTGTTATGTTAGTTATCAATCTTGATAAATATTTTTATTCTGGAACACATTTTTTTCTAGAACATTTTTTGGAAAAAAATACAATCCTACTGTTAGAAGGTTAAATATTTGTTCTAGATAAAAACCTACATTATCTGTATCCGGACAATTCGTACCCATTATAAGAAAATTTCGGCTACGAATTGTCTGGGTACGAATTGTCCTAACTTCATATAAATGATATATTTGCTAAACAAACTATTAAACTACAGTACTTACTTAGTGGGAACTAGATCAACCAAAATAATAGCTATATTATGTATGACATTAATGCCATTATAACTTTTTCTTGGGCACAGCTTTTGCAAAGTCGGCAATGACGTCCAGGTTGGATCGAACAGGTGGGACCAATATTAATGCCATTGGGATTCCAATGTCATTGCTATTCTCAAAACCAGTCAGTATACATGAACATCATAATGAAAGATAAAATATAAACTAAATCAACATTATGGAAATGATCTGGAATCACACCTACCTACTGAAGGTTAATTTGTTGTAAAAAAGATCGGGAAGCCAGCTTGCGAGATATGGAGTATTAATTTCAAATCCAGCTGTTATGATATATTTATTATAGGAAGGGATCTAGGGGTCTTAACCTCGAATGATAAGTTTATTTTACCGAAAATAACCTATCTTTTATTGGCGCAATTGTGGGTAAAATAAACTTATCATTAGAGGTTAAGACCCCTAGATCCCTTCCTATAATAAATATATAACAACAAACACCTCGAAAAATACAGCTTGCCAACACATTGTTACTATCAATAATAAAATTCAGGAACTAATAAACTGGCAGCTGGATTTGAAATTAATACTCCATATCTCAAGAACCTGTGGCTAGTGGTTGTTGTCTCGGCTTCCACCTCGAGGTCCCATGTTCGAATCCGACACCACGCTGATGAGACCCAGTAAGGTCGAAACGCGTACGTGGTTTGGAGAGATATGTGAGATATTAATTTCAAGAAAAATTACACGATTCCTAAATTTGTACACTACCCAGTTAAAAAGTACGCATGTGATGGGATTAGTCCTGCAATTGCGCCAATAAAAGATAAGTTATTTTCGGTAAAATAAACTTATCATTCGAGGTTAAGACCCCTAGATCCCTTCCTATATAATAAATATATACTAACAAACACCTCGAAAAATACAGCTTGCCAACACATTGTTACTATCAATAAGCAAGTATGACATGTAGAACATCCAAACTGTGCCAGTCACTCCCATCTCTGAAATATCTGTCTTGTATGGGGGGAATAATTTGAACACATATTCCAAAATTGTGTTAACACATTAGGCAACTACAAGATGGGTCGGCCATTGTTAGCAAAAAGGACAAAAACTGCCTAAAACCAAATCATGAAGCCGAATGAATATATGTGCCTGGAAATTAAATTGAGTTGCATCTCAATAACTAAAAGTATGCATGAAGCTATAACATTAAATTAAGCATTATTACATGTAAAGATAAGCTTATAAATACATAAATTAAATTAACTTCAAGCCCAGCCACCTATCTGTAAAATAATTATTAATAAAAATAATATTGAATAAACTTTTACAAAGTAATTAAATTTACTAAGATTAGGAAAGGTCTGAACCACAAGCCAATAATTAAATTAATAGTATTAACAAAAGAGCAAAATATAACAAAATAATGAACCACCATTGGTTAAAATCCAACTAGCCAACACGAAATCTAAAAGCAAACACAGCCACTAAAGAGAAAAGAAAAGGCAACCCCAACAGACTGAGAATCGAACAAGCAGTTTGCACCCCAAAATTATCATTGAGAAATCCTCCAAAAACGGGACCTATAATGGTTCCAATAGACAGTGATATTCGAAATAATTGTTGGAGGAGAGATCTTGTGTCGACGTTGTCTGGGTAACCACAAACCGTCACAGCCAATTGCGTTTGTGTTTCCAATGCAGGGGTCATGAATAATGCTGATCCAAATCCGAGTAGAGCACAACCTGTTATAGATATTGAAAGATCATGAGGTAAACCCAGAAGTTCGGTAGGGCCTATTAGTTGCATTGCTAATGCTACTATCATTACACCAAATACAGTAGGAAAAATTGTCTTCAATTTCTTCATCAACAATACCATTGTTATAGCTGTAAATGATTGAATACCCGGAAATATCATGTAAATTCGACCAATATTGTATTGGTTAACATTGTAGGAGTGATGAATGAAGGCAGCATAGCTTACAACGGTAAACGATGAAACTATTGCATAATATACATTCAAAATAAATATAAATGTTACTGCTGGATTCTTCAGAACTTCAAGGTAAGTTGGTCTGGCTTCTTCTGATTTACATCTGTCTTGAATGTAAGCTGGTGACTCTATCCAGCTGTAAAGGGTGATAATGAGAAACATAGAACCCGATATTATAAATGGGAATTCAAAACCCAAAGCTGCAAAAACTGTAGAACCAAAAACTGGTGCAACCATGAATCCTAGGTTTCCAATAACAACCGCTACACTGGCTAATAAAGTTCTTTGTGTCGGCCACACTTCCATCAATATACTGAATGAATACATAAAACTGATGTTGAGACCAACAGCTTCGATGATGCGAAGTGAAAAACAAACAAATATATATAATCCACTGTTAATATTAGGAATATATTTTACAAACCCAAATGCTAATTGGGAAACGGCTCCAATGATGCCAAATAGACCCAAAGAGATACGAGTTCCCCAATTGTTGATAGAATGAGGGAAAGTAATATATATTGTAAGTCTCATCATTGAAAACGTTGAAAGTAATGCACCAATCAGAGTTTTTGACCAACCTCGTTCTTCAACAGCAATTGGGAAGAAGGTCTCTAATAGACTCTGACACCACCCTGGTATCATTTGATACACTAGCAGTATGGCCACTAACATATATAGTCTGAAGCCTTTTTGATGGCCATTTGGAATTGAGGTGATAGAATTGGATTCGTCTGACATCTTATATATTGTGTAAATATACCTATGGTGTTTCAGTTGATTTTTATATTGTATCAAAACAATTTAAAAAATTTTTTTAGTTTTTTTAGACAAACAATACTACTTGGTGGATGGATCCAAATACAAAAGCTACACAAACAATGAAAATAAATTTTTTACCACCAAAAGTGGTTGAAAGTCAAATGTTGAAATTCATCTTTTTGAAAATATAATGATTTCAATAAACTTGAACAAACTGATAAATGATATTTGTAAAAAAGATACACACTAGTATGTATATATGGCATAGTGTAAACTATTTATTCGGACCCACAAGCTCATATAAGAAAAAGGTGTCTAAAAGAAAAATCAAGTTATCTTGGAAATATTATACATTTGCAACAGTGATCTTAGGTGCCAGCATATGTCTTAAATTATATTACCATATCAAGATGCCTTGCACATTGATGAAGTGTTACACTATCTTGGTGAATATTTCCACTTGAATTTATTAAAACAAATGTAGGTTCACAATATTTTTGATACTAATTGTGAAATGTTCCTAGCCTGAGTACTTATTCATGGAGGGGAACAGGTACCAGGTATGACTTAGTTGCACCCCATCATAATGATGATGGGGTCATGATAACTCCACCTACTGACTCCAGAAGTCGAGGAAATCCTGCCAAGTACCTAACTGATCTAGACTTTGCTGATGACTTAGGAGTACTCTCAGAATCACTAGAGGGGGCCCAACAGCTCCTCAGCTCATTAGAACATGCTGCTTCTAGTGTTGGTCTTTTTATTAACTCCAGAAAGACCAAAATTTTGACAGTTAACTTTGAAAGTCCTCAGAAAGTCTCTGATCGGATGAGCATAAGCTCAAAAGATGGTATGCTTGAGCATGTGGATGACTTCTGTTACCTGGGATCATGGATCCAGAAGTCAGGTGAGGACCTTCGAATACGTAAGGGAAAGTTGCATGGGCAGCCTTGAATAGGCTTTCCAGGATTTGGAAGTCACCGAGAATTAATCGGAAACTTAAGGTCCGATTATTTAGAGCAGCAGTAGTTCCAGTACTCCTCTATGGGAGTCCATGCTGGGCTCTAACTGCTGAGGACACCAAATCTCTGGATGGCACATTCACAAGAATGCTACGCCAGGTTCATTGTGTCAAGTACAATGCACACATCTCCAACGAGACACTATATAACATTGGAGGTGTCTCATTGGTTCCCCCAAGCTTGACACTAGAACAAAATCGCCTCCGCTTTGCAGGACATTGCTTTCGCCGTGAGGACCAGCCAGTGCATAATCTTGTACTTTGGCAGCCTCATGGAGTGAATAAGCATGGTGGACAGCCCATGACTTTCTTGAGACGCATCTTAAAGGACACTGGCCTTTAAGATGCGGATAATCTAGCAAATGTTATGGGTGATAGGGAGTTGTGGCGGTGCAATTTTGTCGATAAGCCGGCACAGCATTCTTAAAAATGCAGCTGCAATGCAGCACGCCGATCCTAGTAGTAGTAGGTATGACTGCCCAACTCTGAGTAATTACCCCGAAAATTTCCACTCCTGGCTGTGAGCCAGGGAATCCTATGTCTTGATTTGAGATACAGCATATTTCCATAATTGGGAAGGTTGTTAATGATGTTTCATACTCATGGGCAATGTGGAATCAAGGAAAGCCATGTTCCATCTGCGTTCGAATAAAATTAAGTGAACACTTACCATAAGGATGACCTGATAGGGGTAGACCAAATACTGATTGAAGAAAGAAGGTGAATCCAAATCCACCTTACTAACGATGAAAAAAGGCAAATTCCCAATGATACAATTTGAGAGGTATTGCGAGCAATGTGTTGAAAAGAAATCCCTCTGGATGAATGGAAATAGGCTAATTGGAGTCAATCAACTTGTTAAATAATATTTCCTACCTTAACATATAATACAACCCAATATACCAGTAATCATTTGTACCTGGATAAAGAAGTGAAGTTAAATGGATAATGCCAATATTATATACAGTATAGAGCACAGCCAATAGCCAATCAAACAATCGTAGGATGATACTAACTAACTAACTACAAACAGCTGAAGGGCCATATTTATTATCACCTAACTAACAAGGGGTGCAGTAAGCAAGATATTATTATTAGTAACCGATGGCTCCTTATACTCTATGTAGAAATTATATTGAAAATTCATGGATATGTGCACACTTGCCACCCAAGTGCGCTTAAGAATGAAGCATAAGGTGCATGGGCTGTACATACTTCCACCACTGCCAACTGATGCTGATTGACTAAACTACATACATAAGTTACTAGCTTCATTGAGGAGGGATTATAATCATCCCGATATTCATCTGTCCCAAAGTACATTGACTTTAGCACATAGGAAAACTGCTCAAGCTCAAAGGGTAGATCATGCCATATTGACTTTAGCACATAGGAAAACTGCTCAAGCTCAAAGGGTAGGTCATGCCATAACTTAATGATCCAATCATGCAACAGAGCTTTGCAATGCTGCAACTTCTGTCTCATCTGAGAGCACATTCCAGGTGTGTCCTCAGTTGATGTGCTAGCTATGAGCTTTAACAAGCTACTCCAAAAGACATAAGGTACTGACTTCTCCTGGAAGAGAATCTCATAGTCCATCTGAGACAAGTCCAGGTAAATGCACTTTGATGGCTTGTCCAGTCCATGGATCTCCAACTGGATGCACTTGGTAATGCTCATTTAATGTCAAGCCACACCTCAATTGAGAGAATTATTGGAATGACAAGCTTCATCAGCTTGGCAGGAATACTTTGATTAGCTTTTGCTTGAATCTCAATGCATAGAAGGTACCAGCGATTATTCAGTGCATTTTTATCAGGTGCTATGGCCAATGTCATCACTGTTTCCAACTCCTGAAGCCACTTTAATCCAGCAATTGCTGCTCCATCATGTACATGTTCTGACATCCTGATAGACCACACAAGGTCTATAAGCATGACATAAGCATAGGGGAAGTCTGAGTCAATAAAGCCTTAGCCTACTAGATAGACAATAACATCTGCCATAATGGGTAAATGTGGGATTCATTCCACTCTATAGCTAACTCTATGTACTCTATGTAAAGAGCAAGGAGCTCCCGGTTGAAATCACTGTAATTCACCTCTGGGGGTCTCAACTGTCGGTTGAAGAATGCTAGGGGGTGCCACGCCCCGCCAACAAGTTGCTCGAGCACAGCGCCCTCCACTGTGCCAGAGGCTTCCACTGAGAGTGCCATGGGGGTGGTGGCTTTGGGGTGGGCCAACATGGTTGTGTGGTTGAGGACCTCCTTCATTCTCCAGAAGGCTACCACCATGTTGGGAGACCAGTCGAGGTGTTTCAGTTTAGCACTGGAAAGGGCCCTGTAGAGAGGCCGCATAATGGCTGCAGTAGAGGGGATGAACCGATGGTAAAACTTTGCCATCCCCACAAACTCATGTAGGCCCTTAATGGTGGTGGGCTGGTTGAACTCCCGGATGGTGGTGACCTTGCCAGGTAGGGGAATGGCTCCCTGGGCTTAGATGCGGTGACCGAGGAAGTCAATGACCGGTCGACTGAACTGGCACTTGGTGAGGTTGATGATGAGGTCATGCTGTTATAGGCGCGAGAAGAGCTGATGGTCGTGGTGCTCCTGTTTGGACTGACTTGCAACGAGAACATCGCCCAGGTAGATGAAGAGGAATTCGAGTCCTTGGAGCACTGACTCCGGAAGTCTGAAGAATCAGTCTCTGGAAGAAGGCCTGGGCTGCATTCTTTAACCCGAACGGCACCCGGAGGAACTCGAATAGGCCGAACGGGGTGATGACAATGGTGTTGGTGATGTTGGCCTTAGTGATGGGGATCTGGTGGTAGCTACGCACCAGATTGATGTTTGAGAAGATCCATGCGCCTACTAGGCGGGAGGAGAAGTCCAGGATGTGGGGGATGGGGTACTGGTTAAGAGTCACCTTTTATGTACTGTATAAACTATGTTTTTGTTGTAAAAAGACCGTTGTTACAATGAAAACACGTCGTTGCTAAGCTAAAGTAGCCGTTGCTATGCAAAAATTATCATTGTTATGCAAAACATGCCATCACTACAGATAACTTGCTTCTCTTATATATAACCTATGCAAAAAAAGGTTAATGCTATGAAAAACCAAATGTTCTTATGAACCCTGGTTGCTATGGTAAACTTTCGTTGTTAAGAACATAAAGTAAATTCAAATATATTTTAGAGATTTGGTATATGTCCCATATTTTAAAATTTGACTGAACTGCACTATTTAAAAAATAACCCCAACAGTTACAGTAGTTAGTTATTCCCGTATTAGGTGGAAAACTCCCGTTGCTATGACGACCATGGGGAACACGTATTTGGCAATGGTTTAGAAAATAATTGATATTTGCAAAAATTAACCTAAATTTGCAATAAAATCGACATTTGAAGACGTATTTCGAACAGTTACCATGGTAACTGGGTTCTAAAATATCCCCAATGGATTCTCTGATGCCAGTTCAGATTTCATCAAAAAATATTAAAAATTGGCAGAAGAGTACCATTTTTAATTTCGTAGGAATGAAAAAGTTACATTCCGAGATCGAGATAATTGCCTTTAACCTTCCCGTGCAAAAACTGTCTGTTAATATGTGAGAATGTCTGTCAATATAATATATCTAGCAACAAGAAAGCATAAACTCATGCTAAGAGATCAGGCTCGCTTCTGAGGTCAGTTTTCACTTTTAATGAAATCTAGTTTGTCTGTATGTATGTCTGTTGGTCTTTCTGACTATCTGTCTGTCAAATATAAGAAAAAGGCCGTGACTACAGATATACTAGCTCAAATGTGCTCAATAATTTCGATATTTTCCCAAATGAAGTATTTCATTACAATAATAATAAAATGTCAACGCGTTGAAGCCATTCAATTACGTCATAAAAAAGCTATAGCTAGCAGAAAGATAATCAAATTATTCCAGAAAAAAATCGTGCATATTTTGAAAAACACATAAAAATAAAAAGTTTAGAAACGGTGATTAAATCAAATTGTTCTAGAAAAAATCTTGGGAGTATTCGAAAAAAGCAAAATAATTTAAAGTTTAGAAGTGTTTATCAATATTAATCAATATTCACCTAGTCAACACTAAATCTAAATACAAACACAGCCTCTAAAGAGAAAAATAAATAAAATTCACCTAGTCAACACGAAATCTAAAAACAAACACTGCCACTAAAAGAGAAAAGAAAAATTCACCTTGTCAACACGAAATTTAAAAGCAAACAACCACCACTAAAGAGAAAATAAAAATTCACCTAGTCAAAACGAAATCTAAAAGCAAACACAGCCACTAAAGAGAAAAGAAAAATTCACCTTGTCAACACGAAATCTAAAAGCAAATACAGCCACTAAAGAGAAAAGAAAAATTCACCTAGTCAACACGAAATCTAAACGCAAACACAGCCACTAAAGAGAAAAGAAAAATTCACCTAGTCAACACGAAATCTAAAAGCAAACACAGCCACTAAAGAGAAAAGAAAAATTCACCTAGTCAATACAAAATCTAAAAGCAAATACAGCCACTAAAGAGAAAAGAAAAATTTACCTAGTCAACACGAAATCTAAAAGCAAATACAGCCACTAAAGAGAAAAGAAAATTCACCTAGTGAACACGAAATCTAAAAGCAAACACAGCCATTAAAGAGAAAATAAAAAATCACCTAGTCAACACGAAATCTAAAAGCAAACACAGCCACTACAGAGAAAAGAAAAATTCACCTAGTCAACATGAAATCCAAAAGCAAACACAGCCACTAAAGAGAAAATAAAAATTTACCTAGTCAACACGAAATCTAAAAGCAAACACAGCCACTAAAGAGAAAATAAAACTTCACCTAGTCAACACGAAATATAACAACAAATACAGCCACTAAAGAGAAAAGAAAAATTCACCTAGTCAACACGAAATCTAAAAACTAAAAACAAACACAGCCTCTAAAGAGGAAATAAAAATTCACCTAGTTAACACGAAATCTAACAACAAACACAGCCACTAAAGAGAAAAGAAAAATTCACCTAGTCAAAACGAAATCTAAAAGCAAACACAGCCACTAAAGAGAAAATAAAAATTCACCTAGTCAACACGAAATCTAAAAACAAACACAGCCTCTAAAGAGAAAAGAAAAATTCACCTAGTCAACACGAAATCTAAAAGCAAACATAGCCACTAAAGAGAAAAGAAAAGGCAACCCCAACAGACTGAGAAGCGAACAAGCTGCTTGCACCCCAAAATAATCGATTAGAAATCCTCCAAAAATGGGACCTATAATGGATCCAATAGACATTGATATTCGATACATTTGTTGGAGGAGAGATCTTGTGTCGACGTTGTCTGGGTAACCACAAACCTTCACAGCCAATTGTGTTTGCGTTTCCAATGCAGGGGTTATATATAAACCTGTACCATATCCAAGGAGTGCAAATCCAGTGATAGAAATTGAGAGATAATGAGGTAAACCCAGAAGCTCTGTAGGGCCTATTAGTTGCATTGCTAATGCTACTAGCATTACTCCAAATATAATAGGAAATATAGTTTTCAGTTTCTTCATAATTAAACTCATTATTATATCTGTGAAGGCTTGAATACTAGGAGATATCATATATATCCGACCAATATTGTACTGGTTCACATTGTAGGTGTGATGAATGTAGGCAGCATAATTCGCAACTGTAAATGATGTCAGCATTACCCAATACATGTGCAAAATAAACATAATAGTTACTGCTGGATTCTTCAGAACACCAAGATAGGTTGGTCTGACTTCATTAGATTTACATCTGTCTTGAATGTAAGCTGGTGACTATCCAGCTGTAAAGGGTGATAATGAGAAACATAGAACCCGATATTATAAATGGGAATTCAAAACCAAAAGCAGCAAAAACTGTAGAACCAAATGCTGGCGCAACCATTAATCCTACAGCGTCACAAACAATAGCTAAACTGGCTAATAATGTTCTTTGTGTGGGCCACACTTCCATCAATATACTGAATGAATACATAAAACTGATGTTGAGACCAACAGCTTCTATGATGCGCAATGAAAAACATGCGAATATATGTAATCCATTATTATTATTTGGGATATATTCTACAAACCCAAATGCTAACTGAGAAACTGCCCCAATGATGCCAAATAGACCCAAAGAGATATGAGTTCCCCAATTGTTGATAGAATGAGGGAAAGTAATAAATATTGTCAGTCTCACCATTGAAAACGTTGAAAGTAACGCACCAATCAGAGTTTTTGACCAACCTCGTTCTTCAACAACAATTGGGAAGAAGGACTCCAATAGATTATGACACCAACCTGGTATCATTTGATTCACGAGTAACATGGCCCCTAACAAATAGAGTCTCAAGCCTTTTTGAGGGCCATTATTATTTAAACGACTTTTATTAGTTGAATCCGAGATTATGGAAGCTGCCTCGCCTGACATCTTCTATACCTTGTGAATAATATACCTACAGTGTTCCACTTGATTGTATTAAAATATTTTGAACACGACAAACAATACTACTTTGTGGATTTCATTCCTTCAAGTTTCCAATTTATCCCACCTTGGAGTGTATATTATAATATTATTATAATTAACTAAAAATATAGTTGACACTTATACTCTAAATATATAGATCAATGATCACCCATTGTGATATCCTTCTAATTTATATTTCTTTCAATTTCTATGATTATTGTTTTGAAAAGTTTCCTAGATACTATAATCTTTATTTATCTAGTGAGGACTTCTGATATAATGTAAAATAGAGTTCATGTCTGCAAACATGAAGGTACGTCCTACTGCAAGCTGCACCTGTAACAGGGAGGTGTTATACGCCTCGCATATGAGCCACTTGCCAATAATGGTAGGCCATATGTACCAGGGTAGCTTTGGAAGATGGGCCCATTGTAACTGATTTTCAAAGTTTTTTTGAAGATATTGATGGTCGACTGGGAAGTTTCTGCTTGAATCATAATAAAGAGTTCAATATTTTCTTGTAGAAAATACAAGAAGAATCAGTGGCCCTGTTTATATTCCATGAGGGTAATTTTATTGGAAATATTAAGATGTTGAAAAAGAACAGACTTAAACAGCCACTGTCTATTTTACATTATGTGTCATGAAATCACCAACTAAACAGATGGTTACAGTTGGAGGAAGTGTTAGCAGTTGTGAAATGAAGTTTGGTTCCTGAGACTCGTATCTTAAAGCCGCTTCGGATTGTGTCAACCATGCTATTGAATGTTTACTGGAAGAAGGTGGTGAGGTAAATGATAAAAAGTACTTCGCAAAAAGTCAGTTGGGATTTATCTCCAGGGAACTCCACAAATCCAAGAAGTACCAACAAACTGATTTCCTAGTTGCAGTTCAAGCTTATCCTAACCTGCCCTATGAACTGCTTCGATCTTTTGTCATTCTTCCATCTGACAGAAAAATTAGAACTTTGAAGCAGTCTGTAACGAGTTCCTTGCTGGTGGAGGCTGCTATTGCAAAATCAACAGCCAGGTTGTCTTCTAACAGGTTATACCCTGTTTGATTTACCAAGGTAACAGTGTTTTTTGGTATGCGAAAGATGAACCAACTGAAGAGGCCATGTCTGTGCTTTGCTCTATTTTGAAGAACCTGCATTTTGAAATATGTTATGGTTAAGACCATTCCTATATATTCTCTAACAACTGAATTTATTGTGACGGGATCCGTGAGGATCCCGGTTTATCCGGTGTCGTTTATGTACGCGTCATGCCGCGCCGTGTGGTTGGAAAAGAGTTTGTGTTGTTCTAGTGTTGTTGTTAATGATATAAGATATATATGTGGTGCAATGTACAGATGTAGGTACAATAGCAGATAGCGGTAATACATGTTAATAGACCGGTAATATGGGTGACGGCGGCGACGGTCTTAATTGTCACCGTACTGCTGTGACTGCACTGAGATAACTGAATGAATGATACACAACTGGTAGTATATATTGCACGGTTGGCCGCATAATCACTACTCAGCCGGTGCCTTCCCCCCATTGGCTAATAACCCTGTTGTCGCCCTTTGCCTCCCCTGAAGTGCTTCCCTTTGCCCCTGCTATTTTCTCTCTTTCAGGGGTGTAACCCCTGACCCCTATTGTGCGTATGTTTCTCCTTCCCACTTTGTTGGGTGACACGAGGTTGATATTGGTAATCAACCTCGTGTTCCCAATATTGCTTAAACCTCACTTTATGGGGCTTAGATGTGGCGGAATTGAATACGCTCACACTCCCCCCCATGCTATCTTCCCAGTGAGAAGATAGCATCAACCTCTAAGTGCGCTTCAATTCCGCTGGAACTCGATCTATTATCGGGTGTGGGGTGGAGTTATTTTCTTGGAGTCGGCTTTCCAGGCCGCTCCCTATGGGTATGATGTCACTACCCTCTGGCGTCTCGTGTCGGGCCGCTCGTGCGCTTCTCTCACACAATTTTTGTTTCCCCAACACTCTCGCCACTCTAACTAACTCCGCTCTAACTCCCCTCTTACTCTCTCCCCACTCTTACACTCTCCCCACACCTGAATCGCACTCTAACTTCTCTCCATACTCCTCTCTACTCTCTACCACTCCCTAAGGCCCTAACCTCTAATGCTACCCCTGTGCTATCATACTATCTACCTACTACTTACTTGATAACTATCTAACTCTCTTACTATCTACTAACTCTCCGACTCTAACTAGCTCTACTAAGTCTAACTAACTCCTACTAACTCTCTACTTCTACTAACTCCCTCTAACTCTTACCAACTCTTCTAACTACGTGGCGCTTAGGGTGCCCACGACCCCTCTACTACTAACTCTAACTAAAACCCTCTAGGTCTACCAACTCTCTAGCCCTTTAACTAGAACTCTCTAACTCTACCCACTCTTCTAACTACGTGGCGCTTGCGGTGCCCACAACCACTCTGCTATCTGGCACCCTATGTGCCCGTCTCTACTACTCTACTACCTGGCACCCTATGTGCCCTCTCTACTACTCTACCACCTCTAACTCTCTAACTCTACTACCTGGCACCCTATGTGCCCGTCTCTACTACTCTACTACCTCTAACTCTCTAACTCTACTACCTGGCACCCTATGTGCCCGTCTTTACTATTCTACTCTATCTGCCCCCTTTACGTCTCCTCGCCTGCATGTGACGTTCTGAATGCCGGCAGAGTGGGTACGTTAATTATGTGAACTACTACTAACTCTTACTAACTCTACTAACTCTCTACTAACTCTACTAACTCTCTACTAACTCAACTATCTCTACTACTAACTTCTTGTTCCCGGCACCTCTTGTGCCCGGCACCCACCCTAATTAACATACCCTGCTCTTACATCAAACACGTCATCACGCCCGTGCCCCACTTAATTCAACGCATCCCCTACGAACTCTAACTACGTGGCGCTTGCGTTGCCCACAACCACTCTGCTTACTACTTCCTACGTGGCGCTTACGGTGCCCACAACCTCTACTGCTACTACTTTCTACGTGGCGCTTACGGTGCCCACAACCTCTACTGCTACTACTTTCTACGTGGCGCTTACGGTGCCCACAACCCTCTACTACTACTAACTTTCTAACTAACGGTACTACGTACCCTCTTACTAACTATATCTCTATCTAACTCTACTAACTAACGGTACTACGTACCCTCTTACTAACTTCTCTAACTCTCTCTACTAACGGTA
>JAUCBJ010007502.1:0-15436 GCA_032718475.1 Nemertoderma westbladi
CACAGGTAGCTTAGTGCTATGTAGAGGGAATTTATAGGTAGTCTCATGGAGCACAGGTATGTCTATCACCGAAGGGGTGATTTCAAGAACAGGCCTACTTATTTCAGGCTCATCTACTATAGTAGGGAGTCTTTCTATTTTAATTATTTGGTCTGTGGGCTCTGTACTACCTAAGTTGGTGTTATTTAGTTGCCTTCTAACAGCTGGAGGCAAATCAGGCAATTTCTGACGGTGGAATGTTCTTTTACGTCTGCTTAGACGAGATCTATTTCCTTTGCCTTCAGTATCGGTGGTATCGCCTTCCTCCGATGATGTATATCCCTGTCTTTTGGGAGTAGATCGACTCATCATCTGCATATTACTAGCTGTTAACTGTTTATTGAAGTTATCTTGCCTCTCTTGAAGATTTTCCAACTCTAGTTGGGTTGCCTCTTCAGATGCCCTCCGTTCTGCTTCTGCCACTGCCTCTGCTGTTTTTCTTTCAGCTTCTGCCGCTGCCACTGCTGCTGCCGCTTTCCTTTCCGCTTCGGCCTCTGCCACTGCCACTGCTGCCTTTCTTTCCGCTTCTGCCACTGCTGCTGCCGCCTTTCTTTCCGCTTCTGCCTCTGCCACTGCTGCTGCCGCCTTTCTTTCCGCTTCTGCCTCTGCCACTGCTGCTGCCACTGCCGTTGCCTTTCTATCTTCTATACGTTTTTTCTTTAATTGTTCTTCTTGGTCTCTAGCGATGCGGAGTTGTTCATCGAATTTAGCTTGGTTCGCCGCTAACCTATCCACATCAATTGCATCCAACACACGCTGGGCTCCTTCACTATTAGGGCTAAGCCCATCTAGTCTTCTCCGCAACTCTTCATCACCTACGAAACGCTGATAGTCTGACAGATAGATGTCAATGGCATCCCTCTTATGCGGTTTCTCTGCCGTCGCTTCACTTTCCACTTGGGAAAAAGTAGCGTCTGTTGATTCTCCATGGGTTGAGCGCTCCTCCAACTGAGCTTTCCACTGAGCTGCTCCTTGAACCTGGCGACTCACCCGTTGAAACCAAGTCTTTACGGCAACTTGCAACGACGTGTCTTGTTTTCTTTTAGAAGCCTCCTCAAAGGCGGATAAGATTAGCCTAATCCGCAGAACTCTTTCTCTAACTTGATAAAGCAGCGATCCCTGCTCTTGAGGTCCTTGAGATTGTTGAAACAGTTGTCTCTCTACTCGCTCCATAGAGCTGAAGAATCCCTGTGCGTATCCGGCTGCGGACCTCTTCCATACAGCTGGATCGATGGTTTCCTTGGCTACTCCCATCCGGTGTATGTCTTCCCAGGCAGCTTCTGATAAATCAAACGGGAGTCCGGGTCCGGGGAAGTTCCATTGCGACTCGACAATAGACTTCAGTTCTTCACTAGTGTATCCCGCATAACTATCTCTAGTTGACCGTTGACTTCTCGCCCAATCGATCTGGTGTTCTTCCACCGCGATCAATAACCCAGCAAGCACGGCTGCAGGAAGGATGAGAAGGGGATCCGTATAAACCGCATCCGTCATCTCTGCTCCGCTCTCGGGTGTCAGCTCTACAGTATCCTCACTACTGGAGCTGCTGGGCCGCTGAGGAATAAGTTCTTGACTAGTGGGTTGTTGCTGTTCCGCTGCCTTTTGGTCCCGCTTGACCTGAGCTCGAGTGCCTATGATAGACCTACGATGTTGGACCAGCCTAGGTTCTGTTATTACTACTGGAGGGATGACCTTCCTCACAGTGGGAGGTGAACTGGATTTACGACCAGACTGTTGTACTTCTCTATCTGAGTCGCAGATAGTTACATCTAATAAACTGTCTGACAGATTCTGCTTAGTATCAGACATGACTAGGTATGTGCAGTTGAATGCCTACTGCTATATTACAGTCTAAGCAAGTCTAGTAACTCAGTATGAACTGCTAGCCTAGTAATTAATTACCGTTACTGCTACTCAATGTAGCGAGATATATATATAATATATTAGAATACCGGTATACTTATAGTATATATAACTATATAAGTATTATTACAGACTAGGTTTATCTCCGAATACCGGTATAATTTTAGCACAAAATATATATAAATATATAATAGGCCTATCGGAATACCGGTATACAGCTTACAGTTTATAGTATATATAATTCTGAAATAGAATTAATTACAAGTACCGGTATAATTTCAGCCTAGATTTATAGAAATAAAGATAATAGGCCTATCGTAAATACCGGTATATCAATTGTTTCAAATAATTGAATTTCTGTTACTTTAGGGTTACTTGGTTACTTTAACTTACTTTATTACCGTTATTTAAGCAGTAATCCAACTGATATTAAGACCTAATGGTTGTATGGTAGGCCTACTATTTATAAATCTTTAGATTTGATTTATAATATATATATACCCGTTTTAATGGGTTTTGTCAATGTTTGAAATAAATGTTATTATTTCTGGGGAGTAATCACTACACAAAGCGGTGCGCTTTCAGTGAAGTGTTACTTATAGGACACTAAAACAAATATTACTAATTTACCTAAGTTACTTATACTACAAATTACGTACAATTCGGGTTGAGATTACAATCTCTAAATAAACACAAAAATTTACAAAAACACAAATACGAATTTTTAGGGTATTTTTACAAGAAGTCTACAAACCAGCCTAACAAAGGGTTAGAATACCGGTTATTACAACGGACAGGGTACTACGGTATTTGAAATAATAAGTAGTAGTAAATACACTGCGTCGTCCAGATAGGAAAATACCACCGCCTGACGACCTATAGCCGTATCGCTATAGGTACTACGTTATGTATCACGGAGTGTTCCTACCTAGAAGTTAATAGAGCTAATCGAATGTGCCTATCAACCACTTTACAACACAGATATAATGTCTACAATAATTACTTCCGGAAAGCACTGTACACTAAACCCTAAATTAGGTACAAGTACTTGTATAACAAATAATCAGTAGTTAAATATACTTGAACAGCTAAAAGAACCACGGCATCTGCTGGAGTGACCGATGCACAAAATCACCAATCTTTACCTACGCCGAGCAGCCCGTGTAGTACCGAGGTTAATTTAACTATAGCGGTATGTATAACAAACACAATTACTGTAGGAACAAACTTAGGGAATGAATGTTGCGGATAATCGCATAAACTCTGAATAATAAATATTACGCTACGCGTACAAACTACTCAAACAAAATACAGACCGAACACTGACAGACTACTATCAAGCCTAAACAAACTACGGTATATGCAGACTCCGAAATGGTTAGGGAGTATGCGCTCTAACCCAGTAGTGCGACTTATTCTTTAGTTGGGGTTTACCTTACAGCGTTCGCTGCCCTTACTGCCTAACCGTACTTAATCGGACAGATGATCTACACACGCGGCAATCCGTTCAGACCTAATAACAGCCAGACAACTATCCAGCCTACAAATTATCTAAATAAAATTATACGCTACCCGTACAGACTTACACAAACAAAGTACAGACTAAACGATGGCAGACTACTCTCAAGCCTAAATAAACTACAGGACATGCAGACTCCGAAATGATTAGGGAGTATGCGCTCTAACCCAGTAGTGCGACTTATTCTTTAGTTGGGGGTTTACCTCACTGCGTTCGCTGCCCCTACTTCCTAATCGTACTTAATCGGACAGGTGATCTACACACACTGCAATCCGTTCGGACTTAACAGCAATCAGACAACAGCTCAGCCTACAAATCGTCTGTACAATCTGATCAGGTTTACACGCCTTCTGTTCAATACTGGCCTACAAACAAATAAAACTGACAGAAATAAGTAAGCTCCAAAAGAAACAAGGGGTGTACAGTCCCTAATCTCTTAAACAGCCTACCGGTATACAACAATCAAATCGAATAATACTAGTGTACTTATACGGCAGTACCGGTTCTAGCGGTTGGGCCTACTGACCTACAGGTGTACTGTTCAGGTTTACCGGTTGACCGGTACTTTCAACTTTATTGCTTACTGCAATAAAGAAGCTATATCCTTTAATGTTCGCGCTTTCAGACCTTTGGCAGTTTAACCCACCAAATTAAGATGTCTTCTAGATATTAAATCGGTTTTTAGTCTATGACAAGTATTTGATTCACTACACTAGTCGAAACCAATCTGTGCGCGATCATTCACCCGCTGGATATTCCCGGGAGATTGGGTTCGACGGTTTAATTTTATTGCTATGTAAGCCTAATGTATTATTCGACTGACAGTATTATATAATCTCTGACAATATTATTCACCTTCGGGAATATTAACAGTTCCTTTAGGACGTGGCGCTTTATCTATATAAACAGAGTTATGACTTAAACTACTCACAACGATATGGCTTAATTATAATTCACATATATGGCGCATTCTTTAGGAATTGCTTCTTTAACAGACTCACTCATACACAATGCTGCACAATACTGCACACTAATTTGCCAATCTTCACTGATTTTAGTCACATATAAAAGGAACACAGACTGACTCATGTAGGGTCTATCAAATAACATTAGATTCACTTCAAACCACTTTAACATAAGTCACAATCGTTTATCTGTAACCCTTCTCTCTTACCTTCGGTATATCAAGAATATTGGGTTTCGGGGTTATTTATCGTTATTCCAAATATAATTATTCATCAACCATATTATGAAGAACTGACGGTAAATAGCAGTATAAAACAACAATGAAAACACTGATTGTTATGAGTTTGCAATGTTTCAGCATTCAGCATGTATGATCATCAGTCAGCAGTGATTCCATGTGTCAGGTAGTCGTTAGGTTAAAGGATATATGCCCTTTATAATTAAACCTACTAGTGTAAGACTAAAAAACAGTAAAGCACAAAATACTTCCAAGCCGTTCTTTCTTTGGCTCAGGACTGAATGTAAACACTGCACATAGGCATTGCGTCATTTCTCGGAAATTTTCTGTACAAGGAGCCACAAAAACGCTCTAATTGGCTGACTGAACTGAGAGACGCCGTAGAACAAAGGAAATCAACACGTATGAATGTCAGCTGTTAACCGTAGTCATAGTAACTACTGTTCAAGAGTAGCTATCACCCCTTTGCGTCACGAATTGCCATAGAATCATAAAATATGCCTTTCACAGTACACATACGGAGGAAATATGTCTTAGATCCTCTAAAAACACCGATACAGCAATAATACGGTCTCTTACACTTATTAAATCAACTACAGAGTATTTTAATGTAAAAGATAATAAAAATAACGGGGCAATTCAGCAAAGGCTTTTACAATCGGTAAGGTTTTTTACTTCAGCTTGACAATTATAGAATAAAATAATTTCCCGTACAGTTGTTACAGTAAGTGAAATTAATAAATAATTGCATAAAAAGGATATGGATTTCAATAATAGTCCTAAACATTAAAATATTAAAGATAATAATTAAGTATTCAGAACGCCGCTAGGTTGACATATATAATGTAACAAAATTATGCAAATTATTGTGTGGAAAGTGTACTATTCAGTGCTTTTGGACATAAAAGGTATTTATAGTAACTTCCCTCGCTGCGCACGTTCGGCACATAAATACTCTCGGGTCATATCGCTGGGAAGAGCTACTTTTCACGAATTATGTAAGTATTTAATGTTTTACCTAAACATCTGGTATGGTCCCGGCATTTCTGAAATTCGCTTCATCATGTAGGTTTCCATAGAATACAAAGGAACAGTCGTTGACGGCCATTGTACTCCATGGTAACGTTGTTCTAGAATATTGTGGACAGTCCGGGCAGTGTAGCGGTAACCGTGAAGAAAGCCCCCCGCGGAGAGTTTATAGTCCAGAGAGTGAGCGATAGTCCCGATAAAGTACAACCCAGGCGTCCGAATCTGGAAGTCCTGTCCGATTTTCGGAAACTTCTCCGAGTTTGGAAACGCGTTGCCAGGGGCAACTCGAGACCCAAAGATCCTGTTATCCCATTTGAATCCGATGCAACGGATAACTTTATCAAATTCATTTACAGTAACGACATCAGCTTCAACAAGGTCTTTCTCCAACGAGATTTTATTGGTTTTATTGTTTACAACAAATGTTATGTCTTTAAAATCTCTTTGCGCTACAATATTTAAAGATTTTAACTGATAGAGATCAAAGAACTCAGCATTTATCGCTCGAATATCGCCTACGTAGTGGGATTGCCAAGCTAATACGGGGCGTCTCTTAGAAACCATTGTTATAGCAGCTGCAACATCTCTGATATGATTGGCTGTCTCGAACGCGCTATTCCCCTTGCCAATAATAAGGACACGTTTGTTCCGGAACTGTGAAACATCCATGTCCATGTCTTCATACCCCAAGATAAATTTTTCCTTAAAACCCCCATCGTGTGGCAAAGCCCATCCAGTGGCTACAATGAATTTATTGCAAGTATACACTCTTTGGGTTTTTGTGAAAGCAATAAATATTTCATCATTGGCTGCATTATCATCCTTAAATCTAGATACATAGGTTACCTCGGTGTTGTAATCAATGTTCAGTTTCAAGGTATTGGCGTACTCATTGAGGTAGGTGATAAGGTGATCAGCCTGGGGAAACATTTGTTCAGTGTATTTCCCGAATACTAGGTCGTCGTTGTCACTCAGTAAACTATTCCAGTCGTGGCGCTCGTTAAATCGTTTGTTAGCTCGTCCGGTGTACAGCTTGTTAATGCTTATTAGGGTTCGATGTCTGGGGAATTTGGTGTAATAAGAGCCACTCATGTTGTTTCTTTCAATAACAATGTAATCTCTGTTGGACGATTTTAGAAAGTAGGCCAATTGCAGAACTGCAGGTCCAGCTCCAAGGATACAATAGTCGTGGTGAGTGCCATTCAACGACGCTATTTTAGCTTTATCATCAAAGTCCCTGGTATCATCTCGTATGAGCGAATCGCAAGAGATAATCTCCGGTTTCTTTTCTTCGTCCTCTGCGTCTACGGTGCCTGGTAACATGCACCCTGATGTCTCCGTCACCCTGGATGGAATCTTGGTTTTAACTGGGCCACTAAGCATCCATCCGAACGGCGTGAGGATCGCCGTCGGATCCCGCTGTCTGTCTTCGCCGAAGACCGTCTGCATTCTCACGTGGGCCGTCGGGCAGTTCATTCCTACTATAATGGATACCTTCCTAACGTCCACCTCTGGTATTGAGAAATCGATACTGTCCAGGAATCTATATTGTTCGACTTCAATGTTGGTTGGTCGTCTGGCGTTGATATTTATCGATTCTATCACCTGTATGGGGTCGATCATCGCCCCATAATCGCATCCCGGTGCTATCGCTGCTATCTTGCACCGCCCCATCCTCATCTCCAGGACCTCATCCTTACTTGAGACGGTAGTTACCGCCATCCTATTCGGCCTCGTCTTTAGCCCTATCTCTTCGGCCACCCAATTCTCCACCAGCGTGAAGGCTGCTCCGCTGTCGACCAGCATTAATGTTGTGACTGATCGGCCGCCTCATCCTATTATCTTCACTGGTACTACCCCGAGTAGTACTTTCGTCTTTCTCCTTACTCCTGTCGTGCTCGTAGCCATGGTTTGGTCTCCAGTGTCATCCTCTCCTATTGCTGTTTCTCTCTGTGTCCTTCTTCCACACAACGATGACATAGTCCGTTTGCGTCTGTGTAGGCTATACGATCTTGTTTGGCCAACGCTTGCCAGTGCTTACAACTCATGGTCTTATGGGTTCTGTCCCGATGTAATTGACTTTCGAATCCTGGATTATAGCGTTCCCTGTATAGTCCTTCACGTATCGCGCGTAGGTTTATATCTACCGATTTAGTGTTTTGGTTATCTAGACTCGGCCTACTGGGTATGTTGGGATTATGTTTATTTGTGGTGTTATTTTCTTTCTGTCCCTGCCATGGTGTGGCCCTACTCCCAGCTAACTGTGGGCTTGTAGCCCCCTGTGTGGCCGCATGTGGTAGCGACTGTCTTACTCTCGGGAATGGATCTGCAGGATTGTGTTCGGGTTTAGGCCTGTTGTATTCGGTCTTTGGCGCCGTCCCCAAACTATTCTCACTATAGACTGGGTCTGTAATCAACTCTGCTTCGTAGTTGAGGAAGTTTGACATTTCCTCTAGCCCTGGCTCCGCACCTTTCTTCTCCCGGGTGGAGAAGGTGATCTTCCTTCACTTGCTCCGCAGCCAGATCGGCAGTGCCTGCACTATCGTGGTGAAGTTATTAGATGCGTTGAGTTCGTATGGCGCGTCTAGCGTCTTCAACACGATTAGCGCCTCCTCGACTTTGTTCGCAAACGTCTTTATGCTAACAGGGTTATCCTGTAGGCCACCCGATGTTATACCCCTCAGAGTCTGCCGGATGATCTTGGCTGGGTGTCCGTTTTCATTCCCTGTCTAGCGCCCGCCATGGTGTCGTGAAGCCACCCTCGATGCCCTGGTACTGCCTCACGATGTCATACGCTGGGCCTCCTGTATATACCTGTAGATATTTTAGGCACTCCGCCTGCGTCAAGTTCTTACTTAATATCTCGTTGCTGTACATGCGCCGAAATTGCAGGTATTCTTCCGGCCTACTTCCGTCGAATCTAAATGGCTCAACTGGTGGTAACTCGATCCTGGTCTTTAGTGCATCGATTAGTGTCGCCATTCCCATTGCCTGTGCTTCCAATGGGTTCGAAGGATGCTGTACAGATTCTCCTGTTTGGTGCGGTCCGCCCGTCGGGCCTGTTGACCTTCTTTGTGTCGGATATATTATTGGGGGTAGCGGCCCCCTCCATATTTCCGTGTCGCACGACCTGTTCTCGTCCAGGGGGTTCGATGTTCTTATTCCTGTTTGAGTGTATTGTTGATATTGTAATGGGGGAATGTCACCCTGTCCCCCCCCCCCCCCCCCCCCCCACCGGTATGTTTGGTACTGGGGTTGATGTTAATATATTGGGTTCTGTGCGCTGGAATTGAAACAAAGGAACTCCAATTAATATTACATAGTTCTAGAAAGTTTGCAGAACTATCAACAAGTTTTTGATCACTATTTGTGAGACCTTCAGATCTTAGAATAGTTGCACATTTCTTAAGCGAATACCCAAGTTTCAGAGCAAGTGATGGTATCCTATAGGTATTTGCTTCTACAGAATACCCACACACTGCATGGACAGCTTTGACCACATTATTAAAGTGGAATGGCACTAAAAACGTTGACAACAATAAACGATCACTTTACCAATTTAGGGAAACCAAAACCATATGGTCAGACAGTCAGTAGTCATACTCACTAGGCCTATACTACTATAATAAAAAATATGAGGCTTTCAAGCAATAGGTACCGGTATGCAGCGTACACAGTCCTTGCTTTCCACAAGACTGACAAGGCGGGGCCTCTGCTTCTGGTACCAGTACAGCTGTACAGTACCGCCAGTACAGCAAGTACCGGTACTTTAGCACACTGTACTGTACTGTACTGTACTGTTTACTGCTACAATGTTACTACAGTACTGTACTGCTGTAAGTCTACTGCAGGTGGAGGCCCTGAAACACTCTTCAGTCGTTAAAGAAACGCCGGAATGCAGGAATGTGGTCTGTTCTAGACTGCTTGAGGCAGGCAGTAGGCCTACAGTATTATACCGGTAGTACGGTAGTAAGGCAGTAAGGTGTAAAAAAAGAGCAGAGACTGAGATAGGCCTAAGCAACAAAAATACAGGATTAAATAATAAAACAATAAAGAGGCAAGAAAAGTAAAAAAAGAGGCATAAAAATCTGAAAATTATATGTGATATAATCTTTGCATAAAATTAATTATGCCTATTAAATATACGACTACATTTTTTTATTTATTATGAGTCATAAACAGATTCCATCAATAATGTCGATTTGATTGCAGATTCCCAGCACCCATTTTTTTACAATTTCTTGCGCTTTGGTTAAATGTCTTAAAATAGATTTGTAGGCCTAATCGAATTGCTCAATTTTAATTTGTTCTCCTAACTGACAGGCTGAGCCTCGTGCTGCGCGAACGTGTTAGGAGAGTTCTTATGGTAGGACAATATAAGAAGTAGGGCCTACAGTAATTACTACAGAATATTACAGAGGTGTACATTGGTGGATATGACAGGTGTCCAGTCCAGTCCATCCCACAAGTGTAAATAGTATGTTGGTAATCATGTGGGATGCAATTTGATCACCTATTAAACTCTATAAGGTATTGATTTTTATTATTGTACGCCAATGTAGGCCTACCATAGCTACCACGAGTGAGTGACAGTCGACAATGCGAGGGTCATTGAACTGTTGAACCCCCCATATTAAATTTCCGTTATTCCTGTATTCAGTATTATTAATCTGTTAATACTGTATGAGAACTGAGAAGGATTCACTAGTTAGTTATTAATTACCGGTAAATATTATACAGTACTTTATTATATACGGTATTACTTATAATGCCTAAAGTAATCCCTTATCGCCTTGGCATGCTCACATCCTTGAGCGAGCATGCTTTCTTTCTCCATGTCAGCATGTGTATGTGTAAGTCAGTCCAGTTATATTGGTCCTGGTAGGTACCGGTACTACAGTACTATGGCCTAGTAAAAGACAGAAAGAGTACAATGGAGTACGCCCTGCAACCTACACTAGTACATCTGCATTACTGCTATAATTACTGAATTAATTCCGGTATTTTGTATTATTACTGTGTAGGCCTATTAGTCTCGTATCATCAGAGTATTGTGTATTGTTGTTGTGAACATGGACCCGGAAAGGCCTACCTTACAGACGAACCGCACTCAAAGAAACCAATGGAAGAAGATTGTTTTGGGAGTATTAATCATTATACTTATAGCAATAACCTGGAGCGGTATGACTCAACTAGCTAAATCTACAATCACACCAACATTCCAAGGCCCATACTACATGATGTGGTTCACCACTAACTGGGTGTGTCTCGCCTTTCCTCTCGTATGTCTCCCAACAATGTACCAAAGAAAGCAATCCTTCCAAATTGTATACAACCAGGCTGCGACCGTATTCTCTGCGAAAGGTTTAACCTTTCAGAGTTTTTTGTTTAAAGTCGGTTCCTTTTGCCTATTGTGGCAGACAGCGAACTACGCATACATGAAAGCGTTAGAAACCAAAGCAGCCGCTGATGTAACTGCTATATTCTCTGTAAATAATGTGTTTGTTTATATTTTATCTCTTGTATTAATAGGAGAATCGGTTTTAATCTTGAAGGTACTTTCCGTTTTATTCTCTATTGCGGGGGTCGTCTTGTTCGTCACAGAGGACGGTTTCTATGGACCGTCAGCCCCATCAGTCTGTCTAATTCTTCTGTCTGCGTTCACTGCCGCTCTATATAAAGTTCTCTTCAAGAAGATAATTGGCGACGCTACCGTCCAACAAGTCGGTTTATTCCTCAGCCTTCTCGCTGTCTTCAACATCGTCATTACTTGGCCGTTGATGTTGACACTACGCGTCTCGGAAGCGGAGACTTGGTTATGGAACGATATGCCTTGGGTTATGCTATGCGGCGTTTCTCTTGTCGGCATAGCGTTCAACTTTCTACTTAACTTCGGGATCGTGTTTACGTATCCTCTCTTCATCTCCGTTGGTATGCTACTCGGTGTTCCTCTCAACGCTGTCGTTGACGCTATCTTCAGGGGCGTTTACTTCGGTAGTTTCCGAATCTGCGGTTCTCTCCTTATTATTCTTAGCTTCGTAATCCTACTCCTACCCGATTCCTGGCACCAACGCGTGTGCAAGAAGCTCGGTTGTTTACCTGTAATGAAACATTGTTTTTCTCCGGCGGAGGAATCACCCGTTGTGGTAAATGATATTAAAATAGTAACGGAAACCGATGTATGATTTGGTTCTGCCTAGGAAATAAAATTATTTATTAATCATATTTTATTTATTTGCTATTTAATGATTTTAGATTTACAACATTTATACATATTTATTGTTTTGGCTGTATCTACTTATAGGACTTACTTACGTATCTTATACTTACTTTTACTTACTTACCTACCTACGTTAATTACTAACGGACCGGACATTTCGCACCTTAAGGACAGTTTAAAAGTGGCATTTTTTTGAGTAACTTCGTGAACATCTCAGGTGGCCGATTAAGTTCTAACGTATAAACAAAAAAGCAAAAAAAATAAGCAAAAAAAGTTGCCACGTTTAAAATCAAGTGGCTCAAAATATAGTTGCAACATGCCCAACAAGTAGCCACATATAAACCGATATTAATGATTAATCCCATCTAATCTAAAGATTAAGGCTAAATTAATGTCTAATCTAACTTTAATCTAATCTAATACTGTATTTAATTACTCAAAATGGAATACTAAATAAATATGCGGCGCTCTGGTTATCTTAATTAATTAGATGTATTATTATCAAATAACACATGTTGTTACTTAAAGTCACTGTGATTCTATAAGAAAATATGGATATCCTACCCGGTGCAACCTTAAGGTAAGCAGAATTTGTTTAATATGATAATGGGAGGAGGAGAGAAGAGCAGACCTTTGGTTAATACCCAATTAGTTAGTCCTACACAGGAAGATAACTTTGTTTATTGTTTTGTAACCACCCCCCCCCCCCCCCCCCCCACCCCCCCACCTCTCTCTCCCCCACCCCCTATAACACCCCTTTAGTACTGTCCAGCCCGATGTATCCAATAAGAATTGTGACTCAGGAAACAACCAATCAACCCCCCCCCCCCCCCCCCCTATAGTTTGTCGAAATGCTAACGATTCTTGGGGTTTGTTTACACTGCGGGGCGAGCAATCAATTCCGTGACCCTTATCATACTGTACAAGCCATATACCGGTATCCATTGTCCGTTCCTTTGTCTGTCTGGCCGTTCTGTAGACTTCGGTCTTAAACAGTAAGTTCACAGACGGCGTGTCTGCGAAGTCTATGCACTGTGTGTCCATGTGGTATGAAATGTCCGGGTAAGTTATGTCCATTGCCGCAGTTTCTATTTAATCTATTGTTTATTGGTGCAAGTAGTTTGTGTTGTAGTCACGTTTACGAAAGTATCCTTTATTATATTGTGGTAATATTATCTGTAGTATTAGTTTATTGATTTGGCTTCAGTTGCCTGAAACAAAATCAGGTACTTTTTATACTGGTATATCATTATTAGTTTTTGTTATAATTTTAAACTCAGTTCATTTTATAACAATAATCATTATTTTGTATGCGACGGCTTATTGAACTGATCACGACAAGCGCTTTCTGAAAATTTTATGGGGAGTTTCCCGTTTGGAAGACTTCATTTGTCATTCTTTTTTAGGAAGAAATTGTAGCAAAGATGAAAATTATGTGTAACGAATTATTGTGAATAGATATACCGATGGAACTTCTTTTTTTATTTCTTATTCAATAAATGCAAAATGCGTTAATAATTTATATTGTATGATTACATCGGTTAATTATTGTTCTAGTTATAAACCATCACGTCTTGTAATATTGTTTGCCTACAGTATCAATTTTTTGATAAAATATATTAATGTATTGAATGTCAAGTGTAAACAGAAACATAGCTGCATAGATTATGCGTCGGCTTGGTTGCTAGGTCTAGTAGAGTATAATTAAGGTAGGCGACGCGCTGACTGTACGGACTGGTATATTGTGTATGTGACTGGCGCTTAGATGTTGAAGTTCAAAAATTCGCCTAACTCCAAAATCAGCTGAATTCAACAACTCGGTACATTAATAGGAATTACTTCATTAAATATGGAATGCATTAATTATTAGCCAATTAGGGGG
Organism: Nemertoderma westbladi; assembly: GCA_032718475.1. NCBI lineage: Eukaryota > Metazoa > Xenacoelomorpha > Nemertodermatida > Nemertodermatidae > Nemertoderma > Nemertoderma westbladi. The sequence continues at coordinate 13,757 of JAUCBJ010007502.1, forward strand.
CAGCAGAGAAAATAACTGCTACACAACACAGGTATGGAAAGATTTATATAATATGCTGGTATTTCAGCTATTACACGTTCGTGGGGCCTTCGCGCAGGTCGAGGGTCAGTTATTAGATACAGATTAAAATTGAGCAATTCTATCCCAAAATCGGTACTTAAGAAATTTAAATAAATAATTAAGAAAATTTAACTTTTACTTTAAAAATTCGCATTTGCACTTTCGCATTGGCAGCTTGGCATCGATGTCATAGAACTCCTAGGTTAGGTCTGTAGACTGCCTGACTAATGATTTTCTGATACCGGTAATTATAATTATAATATATGTTTGATGATCGATCAACTCTGCAACTTCAGAACTTGCAACAACTGCTGTCTGAACTGCTGAACTGTCATCTACAATGCCACCACAATCCCCAGATAACTCCTTTATTTTGAGTGACGATTCGCCCGAAATGAAATGTGATTCCTGCGGTCGTTCCGACGAAATTTGTCAACTAATAGAGGGACAGCCTACATGTTCGGACTGCGTACAGCAGCTACTGCGCCTGGGACGACGCTCTCTATCGGAAAGGGTCTGTTTGGGGACTAATTCCCCCCCTTTGATCGGGTCTCAGCCTCAGGAGGCACAGGGTGGTCGACCTGGACGTGGAACAGTATCCACAGCCACTCGAGTTTCGACTGCTTCTCGGAGAAACACTAGATCAGCAGTGGCATCACATATCAACGAACGTCCGCCACCGAAAAACGTCGGGAAAAAATCGTCTATGTCAACGAAGACCACCGGTAAACAAAAAGCGGGTGCCGGCAACAAACCAACATCGAAAACTGGGTCCAGTTTCAGTAGGCCTAGTGATATCTCACCAATGGGGCCCCCTTTGGGACGATCATCCGGCTCCACAAATAATTCTAGCGTAAATGTTTGGGCACCAAAGTCTTCCACTCCCACTGCTAACAACTGTACAGCTAATACGGTTCCAACCGGGTGTAAGATTTGCTCGCGCGATGCTTCCTCCTTTAACAGCCGCTGGATTGGTTGTGTGGGGTGCGAGTATTGGGTTTGCTACGAATGCGCCTTCGATGCCCTACCCTCCCGCCAGGTCAATGGTGCAGAATGCTTCTACGACCGAGCTAACTCCGGACACGACGAATATTCGCCATGGGTTTACCTGTGTCGCGACTGTCACAAATGCATTACTCGCAGTCGCAGCGATAAACCGAAGAGTTCCGGAATCACTCTTGAGGATCGTGTTGAACAGTTAAGTAATCTAGTCGCATCTCAATCGGACCTTATAAGAACTGTGACTGCAGATCTGAAAACAAGGGAGGACTCCCTAGGTTGCGAGTCTAATGCTCCACGGGGTGTTCACAATAGTAACCCTGCACGTCTAGCACAGGTTGTTGAATCCTCCATTAAGGATGTACTTCGCAATGAGCAAATTCGCAAAGAAGTTATTGTCGCTCGCCTACCGGAGTCCAACGGCCCAAGTGCAGACAGAGCAGCTGTAACAAAATTATGTGAAGAATTTTCGGTTGACCCGCTTTCCGTTGGTGATATATCAAGGTTGGGACGTCACTGTGAAGGTCGCGATCGTCTCCTGAAGGTTTCCTTCTCTTCCGACTTAGAGGCCCGAAACCTGCGAGTGAACCACAACTTGAACCGCTCCAACGAGAACGTCTC
>JAUCBJ010007503.1:0-21685 GCA_032718475.1 Nemertoderma westbladi
GGGGCAAGGGAGAAATAGGCAGCGACGCCCTCTCGCCTAACGATATATAAACTCATTATAATATTGGTGAACTCGTATAGCAGATATGACTGAATTAATAGAAGATGATCTTGGTATCAGGGAGAGATATACTCTACCTTTACAAGCGTTTGTCGATAGCTTGATACGCGGCGACGCTGATCCAACTACTACGGAGGACGATGGTCGTTATATCGAACCGCCAATGTCCCAGGAGCAACTTACGCGTGAATTGGATTATAGAAAGTTCACTGCTCGCTACACGCATCGTAATGGTACGTATATGGACTTCTTGACCACTGGTCATCCTATTGATTTACACGATACGGACGATGTAGACACCGAAAGGGAAATGGTTTTATTTAAATATCATACCCAGCGGAGTCGAAACGACAAATCGAGGATAGAACGTGGAAGAAGGTTGATGCGGACAAATAAAGGAGAACCACTGGAGAAGAGACATGGGTTAATGTCCAGGGTCCATAATGTGAATAGTTTTCCCCGGGGCACGGGTGCTCGCGGGCGGTCTCCTTCGGGAGGCTGTAACTTTCCCTTCCTTCATCGTTTTCCTGTAATTATTGTGATCAGTGTCACAATTAAAAGGCAAGAATGAATGATGATGTGACGGAAAACACATCCATTGTGGTATCTTATGGATACTATCGTATATCCTCCCTCCTCTCTACTCCTCTTACCCTCTTATACGTTGTTACTAAAGATACGACATATTTCATCCCACCTTCTCTTCCCAACGTGCTCGGAGCTTCGGGAAACGAATACTAAACCTCACATCCCTTACTATTAATCTGGATGCTAATATTGGTGTCCGCATCTCCTGCACATGTCATATTCTGTTGATATTTATGATATCAACCTCCACCCCCTTACCGTTTATTTGTATGCTAATATTGGTGTCCGCACCTCCTGTCCATGTGTCATTCTGTTGATATTTATGATATCAACTTCCACCCTCTCGTTGTTGATTAGATAATCAACCACCAAGGATTTCCTTAAATCCACAACCGTGAAACAAGGACTGAAAGGACAAGCAGTGGTAGGTGAACAACTGGTACCATTGTGTGTCATAAATCTGGTTGTTCACCTCCCTTAATGATTGGGGATATAAATCTTATGTAGAACAACTGAGGCAAACATATCCTTGAACTGGTGTTTACCTCATCGCACTAGGGGATAAATTCGGTTGGAGATAGTGCTCAAATGTTACAATCCTCCTACTGAGATCGTATTTCTGAATATTTCAGAATGCGAAATAGTTTTTCCTCTGCTCTACCATCGCTGTCGGAGAACATATTAGGCATACAACAGGAATATGGAGAACATTCCATACCCTTTCGTTGATACTCAGCTGATTGCTCCTTGGGCCGAAGGCCGAGGTTTCTTTCGCACTATGTATGCCAATACACCCAGCGGCATTACTAAAGTACAACGGACATCCATCGGACATCTTGCCTTTCAAGAATATGGATGGAACTTCAAAGTTGGAAATCCTATCAATTACCAGCAGGTATATGGAGATCATTACTCCCGTTTATATTTTGACGGACCATTAACTGCGCCTGGTGCAGTATATAGCTTTATGAGTGTTCCACTTCGCCCTTCCTTAGCTATATACATGATCTTTGAAAACGCAGCACTTGCCGGTTGGCTAGCCGATGTGTGCAGTCGTACCATACGCGCTCATCCCTTAATACTTGGAACTAAACTCGCCAAGTTAGACGAACACAATAAGTTCATACGTTTCGAATGTTTCCGGCGCTTTCTGACTCCGTTCCGCAACGTCGATAGTCAGTTCAAGGACCGCGCGCTGACCAAGCTCAGTCTTAGAGACTCAGCTGCGGAGAAACTGAGTAGCGCTGGATTTGCCGTCTTTCAAGACGTTTGTATACAGAACCTACATTCATCCGTTATACAAAGACCCCGAATATCTACAGGTTATTCTGTCGTGGAAATACAGACAGTGGGTCCACTTACGGAAACCGACGCACCCACTTCGTCTATGCAGCTGGAGGATGAACCAGTATGCTTGGAATCAGAAGCGATTCAACCTACAGCTTCCCGGAGCAGTGACAATGATTATGTCATAGAGTGGTATCAAGGTCCACAGCGTCTCACAGCGTACGATTATCGACACGCCAACTACGTTTCCCGAAAACGTTGTCGATTATGCGCATCGAGAGACCACTTCACTCCTCTAGACTCGAGCGTACCTTGTTCCTATTTCCTCGAACAACCGATGATGGAAATATATTGTGCTTATTGCCGGCTTAATAACTCTCATATATTTGCCGTCTGCCCACAATTTATGACTCAATGTCACTACTGCCAACTTAAAGGACATGAAAGTTACAATTGTCCCTTTAATCGCGATTTAGAGAGCGTAGACGAGATGATCACCCTGCGATACATCCGAGCTTGGGAAGCGAACGCAGATTTACATTGCGAATCCAGACATCGCTATTACCCTGGACGAGCTTACGAGGGAGTTTACGCGTTCCATCCTTACCTATTCGCGTCGATTGAACAGAAAACACGCGTACCAAGTTACGAGTTAATAAAGCGTGTTGGACCCTGAGTATGGCGACATTTTCGTGAACTCGCATCCTGAACTCCAGGAAGTATCTCGGCGCCCATATGAATATCGAACCCGAGAACGCGAGCTGGAGAGAACCATTAAACCGAGAAAGTTCCTTACCACTCACGGTCCACCCACCGCTAGTGTCCAGACGACCCGTCAAGGACCCGTAGGAGCTGCTGTCCTGAGACGCGCTCTAAAGGCCGTTAGATCTCGCTCCACTGAGGTTGATATTAATCAACCAGGTACTTCGACCGGCGGGTATACCGATCGTAACCCTGCACCTTCTGATGCAATTATATTGCACCCTTCGCCTAGGAGCTACAGCCCTCCTCGTAAAGTGGCTCGCCCCAAAGAGAAAATGACTCTTGCTAGCTTTAAAAAACTGCGTAAACGCCGTCCGCGCAAGAAAGACTAACTGTTTAGAGTATTTTTATATTTTAGAAACTGTGATTTTGTATATTTTATAGACTTAAATCCCATTTTCTGGGAGCGGTGTAAAAGCTTTTGTGGTATAACTGGTTCGTTTGCTTTGCTGGCCAGTTCCCCCCCGGTCGCTAGAATACTCTAAAGGGGATCTATAGCTAAAATAGTGCAAGCTACCAGCTTATTGGCTGATTTGCTGTACGCAGGTATCTGGGCTCTGTTTAATCGGCCAACCAGCCTAGGAAGGTTGCGTCATAGCCTTGTTTTTTGTATCTCCCAATAGAATTTGAGTTAGCCTTGATTTTGACCTATCACAGAGCTACTGAACTGAAATTTTCCTATCTCACTGCTCTTTCTCTGTGTTGAACGGGAGCTTCGTGGAATAAGGGTAGTTGGTATCCTCGTATAGAGTAGTAGTCACGAGTTTTTCAAAGCCACGAAAGAACGGCTTTGTAGTGTTTTGTGCTTTTCTGCTTTTAGCCCAACACTAGTAGGTTTAATTATAAGGACATATATCCTTTAACTATCTGACGAACTCTGCTAAAAATTACCTGCTCAATCAATACTGTATACTGCTATTTGTTGTCGGTTATTCATTATATTTGTTGATGAATTATTATATTGGAATAACGAGAAATAACCCCGAAAACCCAATATTCTTGATATACCGAAGGTAAGAGAGAAAGGTTACCTATAACGATTGTGACTTATGTTAAAGTGGTTTGAAGTGAATCTAATGTTATTTGATAGACCCTACATGAGTCAGTCTGTGTTCCTTTTATATGTGACTAAAATCAGTGAAGATTGGCAGATTAGTGTGCAGTATTGTGCAGCATTGTGTATGAGTGAGTCTGTTAAAGAAGCAATTCCTAAAGAATGCGCCATATATGTGAATTATAATTAAGCCATATCGTTGTGAGTAGTTTAAGTCATAACTCTGTTTATATAGATAAAGCGCCACGTCCTAAAGGAACTGTTAATATTCCCGAAGGTGAATAATATTGTCAGAGATTATATAATACTGTCAGTCGAATAATACATTAGGCTTACATAGCAATAAAATTAAGCCGTCGAACCCAATCTCCCGGGAATATCCAGCGGGTGAATGATCGCGCACAGATTGGTTTCGACTAGTGTAGTGAATCAAATACTTGTCATAGGCTAAAAGGCGATTTAATATCTAGAAGACATCTTAATTTGGCGGGTTAAACTGCCAAAGGTCTGAAAGCGCGAACAGGGTGTTCATGCACAGAAGGTCCATGATGTAATTGTGAAGATGGTCCGAGTTGTGGTGTTAGATGCACTGAAGGTTCCTGATGCAATTGTGAAGATAACTCAACCTGTTGTGTTATCATTTGAAAACTATTAAGAGGATTCTCTATGCCCAATAGAATTTCTAGTTCACATATATCCGTATCCCCACTATCACTCCCACTTGGCAGAGTGCTAATACTATCACTGTCTTCTTCATCTACTAGGTATTCATCTACTGAGGGGCTAACTGAGCTGTAGTCATCATGGGTGGAAGTGGAAGTAGCAACAACGTTGGACTGCTGAGGGCCAACCGATCTGAAGTCGATAGATAGATAGATAGATTTATTTATACATTATGTAAAAACAATAACAAATACACCAAACAATGTACCGGTATAAAGGTATTGTCCAACATAACATATAGGATTACCCCTAAAGCTTTGCAGCTTATTTCCAAGGGGGTCCTTTATGTTACTTAGTTACAAATACAATATTACACTACGCTAGCCTAAAACCAATATAAAACGTAATTACACTATGTACATGTACAACTTTACCGAGAGCGTGACAATGCCCGACTCAACGATAAAGATGTAATGTACAGAACAATTTATTATAAAACGTAATTACAGTATAAATAGTAAATAATTAATAAACTAATAACTTACTGTAGGACTATTGTACCTATTTTTCATCATGGGTGGAAGTGGAAGTAGCAACAACGTTTGACTGCAGAGGGCCAACCAATCTGAAGTCATCATGGGTGGAAGTGGAAGTAAGTAGCAACAACGTTTGACTGCTGAGGGCCAACCGATCTGAAGTCATCATGGGTGAAAGTGGAAGTAGCAACAACGTTTGACTGCAGAGGGCCAACCGATCTGAAATCATCATGGGTGGAAGTGGAAGTAGCAACATTTGACTCAGGAAAATGGCAATAATCTGGTCTCAGGTCAACACATTCACTACTAATAATGCCAGATGAAATTAATTGAGTCTTATCAATTGCATTGGGGTTATAAGGAATTATTCCTGCTTCTCGAAATCCTGATGCAATATTCCGTTTTGTAAGAGAATCATTAAGAGGGATGCGGAGTATTCTGTGGATGTCTGTTTTGGCAATCCAAAGGGATCCTCGTGGGGCCTGCCCAATACTAACAATACGGGATAGTGCTGCCTTGAAGCTACGGTATATGGCAATATCCAGTGGTTGACTGATGTGGGTAGCATTTGGCACAAATGTCACTAGATGTGACTTATCTTTCCGTGCTTCATCAATAAGTGCCATTGAAAGGTGAGAGTTAAGGCTATCCAAGAATAAAACATTGTCAACACCCTCCTTGTTTTCTTATACTTACGGAACACTTTCATATAGTACTTAACCATAAGGTCACTGTCCATAAAACCTGACTCTGATCTGGCATAAACTGCACCTGGCAGCCCACCTTGAGTGTAGTTGCCACCAGAGAAAGCACCGGGGAAGATAACAAAGGGAGGAAGATCACTACCATCGGCATTCACTATACAGGCCACACTAACATGTTCACTGCTGGCTACCTTTGTCTTAGCTGCTCGTGTCAACTTCTTGATGGGAATGACGACTTTACTTGCATCCTTACACATATCAATGGCCATTTCATCCATATTTGAGACACACTGAGGATTAATGATCTGCAATGAACCATCATCCAGAGATTTGGCAATGTTTGATTTGACAAGAATCTCCTTTACCATGGCAAAATAATCTCGAATATCACTGACTGTAATAGCACACCGGGCCTTATCTTTACATGCAGCCTTTCGCATTCGCAGACCAGGATGACGCTTCATAAAGCCACCAAACCAGTGATACATATGGCTGTTATTATTGCTAAATACGGGTTTCTCGTATTTCCCATTCTGAACAATAGAATTATCAATGCACTTGGCATACAACATAACGATTCCTGGTGTTAGAGGTACACCACGGCATGCCAGATAATCAATCAGTAGAGGATCTAGCCCCACTAGGATAGGGTGTTTGAAGGTCAAAAATGTTGACCTATCCTAGTGGAGCTAGGTTCCTATCCCACTAGGATAGGTGTACCTTATTTACATTTTGCCGATTGTGCATGAAGTGGCTGATTGTATAGATACAGTTATAATAACATTTCAAAATTCCCGCCCCCAACATCCAGGAATTTTAGTGCCACACTGTAGAAATGAAAGCTTGGTGGGAAATTAGTCGTTTTAAGAGAGCTATCCTAGTGGAGATAGGTTCTGAATAAAATCAATAATAAAAACTATCCTAGCTAGGATAGGCGAACTTTCAAGGAACTGCCTCCACGTTACATCCAATCTAACCTGGTTAGGATCATTACTTACATTTAACCAATGAGCTATCCCGCTCTTTGTTGATTGCCTGCTGTCTCATTAATCAACTGTCATCTAGTGGATAGACTCGAATGGCTTGGCTGTGTGGACGGAGTTTTGTCTGTTGAAAGGTAAAACCATTATATACCTAACACAATTCTGCCATTATTGTTTACTTCTATTTTAAATAGCTAAACATTCTTATAAAACGAAAATTGAAAAGCATTAATTAAAACATTACTGGTATAAATCATTTTTAATTCAAAATTTCACAAGAACATTTATCTTTCGGTACCGTACATTTTGTTCATTGATGTACATTGTTAATGGCTTCGAATTCCGGCATATGCATATGCAATGACATTTTATTGTTGCTGGTAGATACTCTTCCAATCGCACCCCAAGAGGCCCCTACTCTTCCAATAGCATCTCAAGAGGCCCCTACTCTTGCAATCGCATCCCAAGAGGCCCCTACTCTTCCAATCGCATCCGAAGAGGTCCCTCAGAAGACTAGAGTTAAGCACCCACAGTGGTTCGGCGTTGTGGAATTTTTGCAGCAAAAAAAAGATCCAATTGAAAGTCATTGTTAGTTCTGTAGTTACAAACTTACAATCGTTACAGAAACTAACTATAATAATTTAATTCTGAATGACCACGAACCAGTGAAAAAATAATTAGTGGTTAGAGCATCTCGTCTCTTTGCCGAATATGTGTGCACAACAACAATTTATAAATAAAAAAACTGTTATTTAACTGTATTTTGTTATTTTTATTTGTAATGCATTTAATTAATATGTTTCATCTTTCAGTGCAAAGATTTTGAGACAGCCACTGGGGACGAAATGATAATAATTGTTGGAGAATCAATCCCAGGCTCGCTCCTGAAGAAAATTTATTCTCCCGCGGAGGAACCTGGTGCCACTGGAATGCCTACAACTGCTTCCCCCGAGAAAGATGCCGAAACGACGAGCTTCTCGCCATCTCACTCTAAGTGCCGAGACGATGCAGAGGTTAACCAACAAGCAGCTTCTGGTAATACTTGCAACCTTTGTGGCATACACTACAACTCCAGGGAGGAAAGATTGATCGGGTTCGACTGGCTCACGTGCAGTCAATGCGAGTAAGAATTTTATGTTATAGGCTCTATAATAGAAATCAGATTGTAAAAAAAAGAAAAATATAGTTGCAATTTTTCAATGTAAAAATGATTTAATTTGTATAAAATATGAATATACTTTTTTTTAATTAATTCCCTAGGAACTGGGGTCGCATCATCTGTACTGGAGTTATTGACCTTGGTCAAGAAACCATAGCCGGGACAAGATGGTTGTGCAAATCGTGTATAGGGTTAGTTCAAAAGTTTAATATAAATTTTTATAAAACAAATCAATTTGTTTAAATTTTTATCATTGGTCATGGTCATATTTTTTATCTAGCAATTTCGCAATCTAAATTTTCTTCTAGTGATGTGACGAGAAGAAGCAAAGACAGGCTATGTGGAAATCTCGCAGGTCTTTAAATCTGGCCCCAAAGGCAACTGGCTTGGTGGTTGCGAGTTCCAGTAAAAGATCTGGGATTAGAGAAAGGTCCGACCAAACGGCCAAACTTAAACTACTGAGTCAAGCTTCTAAACACCGAGGGTCAGCCACTGCAGCGGCCAAGAAAAAGAAAAAGACCACCCTTAAGATATCAAGGCAGAATGCAGCTATAAAAGAAACAAAGGCATTAAAGGCCAAAACAAAGGCATTAAAGAAGAAGCAGCAACAAGAAATAAACTCAGGAATGGATCATCAACTGGATCTGTACCGCCGTATAATACATAAACTCGTATAAACGTATAAACTCATTAATTAAAGTAAATACTACATACAGTAAATAATATACTTTCAATTTGAAACTCATTTATTAAAGTAAATAGTATGTACTGTAAATAATATACTTCTCAGTTTGAACTTTGAAACTAACTCTAAACCCATTTTCTTTATAAAAAGTCATTGATTAAAGCTACATAATCATTTTTATTTTGCGCACTTCGAAATTTTCTTTCAAATTCCAATAGCATATTTCCACCAAGATCCCCCTTGATATCCTCAGCCATTTGAATTAGTTCAGCTTTAGTCCAATTGATAATATTCCTACCTTTGTCATCATCATGTTTGGTGATAGGTAAAGGACGAAATCGTGGGATGGAAGTGATGTGGGGTTCTGATTTTAATAGATGAAACAGTGCTTCAGTGTAGCGTGTCTTACCAGTATTGTACCATGACACATGCTGGGATGACCTCAGGATTCCGGATAAGCCAGTAATTTGGCAATTTTGGCGCTGTGGGTCAAGGGTTCCTAAACTTCGAATATATTCTCTCAAACACGTGACGCAGTCGTCCATGTTTTCTAAATATGCTGATGAATACCGCTCGAGCGATTTGTAGGCTTCCTTAGGATCGGTAACTGGTAGCAAATCGAATAGTTCAGTGCAAAGTTTATGTAATGACTTTATGGATCCATATAACTGATTCCACTTTTCCATTGTCCTAGGTTGTCCAGCGTACATTAAGGCTTTGATTAGTTGGTGTATTTCCTCCAGTAGATAGTCCATGCCCTGGCCTTTATTTCTTCCTAAAAAATGTGAAATTAATAAAATAACATTGGGTCACTGCAAAATTGCAGAGACTGGGGGTCGAACCAGGGACATAGTTTAATGGTAGAATATTCTAGGTAATCCAGGTAATCCTGAGATGCTGGTTCGACCCCTGGTGTCTGCATTGTAAATTTTTTTCTATTTATTTAGCATAAGTGTGTCCTAAGTTTTTATAAGACCATATTTTAACCAAGATCTAATTAAAATGCAATTATAATTCAAACAAATTTACCTGTTCGGTCAAAACCAATAAATGATTCCATAAATTCCTTGTTGAGATCATCAACTCTTAGCAATGTGGCAAAGTAGTTGGCCGACATTCGTTGATATTTATAACTTGTAGATACAAACTACAAGTAGGAGAGTTTGAGCAAAGCCACATTTGCTATGGCGCTATCGTTCTTACGTACTCCTGTTCTAAACAGCTTTAACTGCCAAAAGAGTTGCAAAAACAAAATGAAACGTTGAGGTATATGTCGCATTGGATGAGTCAGAGACTAACTTTTCAAGATTTTCTATTGAGTGATTGTAATTTAAGAAATACTGCAAAATTTCTCTTCCAGTCTCGTGTAGAACAATATCTAGGCTTTCATAGCTTTGTGGTGGTCAGTCGGTGCTTTAAAATATGAAAGGGCCTTGTCACTGGTGAACCCATTAAGTATTGCAAATTCTTTAAAAATGATTTCCCACCCAAAACTTGTAACTGCCTTGAGCATGTTGCTTTCAACATGGCCATATCCGGGAATCAGAAGTAGCTGAGATGCCCACGCATTTCGTTCCTATTCTATTAACTCAAGAAGTAATGAGAGCGGTGCACCATCCATAACCAAAGCAACTGACTCTCCTACTTCATTTATCCCGCAATCTTGCATAACCTTTTCTACAGCAGAGGTCACTGAAGCATAACTGGCTGGGTCTTCAGGTAGAGGTTGGTGAATATTCACTTCAAAGTCCTGAACAGGTTTAGATATGCTTTTTGACAGCATATCGTAGCTGCCATCACAAAAACTGGACAGACTTCTTTTGAAGTCCAACGTGGCATCAGCAGTGCACTTTAAAAGATAAATTTCTTGCTCAATGAACCGGTTCCTAAACTCACGAAAAGTGATACTCAGAGTTTCAATATAAGTGTTAATTCTAGCCGTTACATCCAAACCAGACAAATCCAAGAATGTAATAGGAAATGATTGGACACACTTTATCTGACAGGGTATGCTTATAACTGAACACACCTTTGTTATTGGCACACCTTTCTGGTACAAATGGTATGTCTTTCCAACAAACTGAAAGTTGTCGATGGCTATACAGATATCCTTATCCGCAGGCATTTCATGTATTTCTGATGATGAAGACTGAATCATACGCAAAGTCTTTGAATATGATGCAGCTGGTGATGTGCAGGACCGTACGACAATTCCAAATTTCGAATTGTCCACTGAGTTTATAACAATCGATTCCATGGTATGAAGAGGACCAATGTAACGATTTGGCCCTTGCGCCAGAACTGAACTGACAGAAGAACTTCAAAAATCTTATTCATCGTATATAAATGTCTGTTGTTCTCTTTCACACCACATACCTCCTCCAGCAATTCCCGAACAACACTGCCAATTGGTACATACGTCTCAGAGACAACCTCCAGGTCATTCATGGTGCGTAGTGATGGTGCTGACTTGCATAGGTTTACAAGTTCTTCTTTAATAGATTTTGCAATCACTGACACCTCTGATCTATTAGTTGGTGTCGGTAATTCATCTCGAACTTCTTCTGCTGTTTCTGTCGCTTCATTAGCAACACCAGGAATAAATGATATACCGGTAATGCCTTCCATTTCAGTCGCTTCATCTTCAGCTAAACCAACCATGGGAGCGCTTGTACCACTGGTGCTTGGCTGTTGTGATAAGCCACCCCTTCCAGGTTTGTTAGCAGGGACATTGTGTTTTGAAAGCTGGTGAGAGTAACACCTATTACATATTTGATTGGCCCTCTTTGAAAGTAAACCTTCTTTCCTCATTTTATCAATTTATCAAGCCCTTCGAAGTTACTATCATACCAGCCATTGCTTCCCAATCGAGCTCCTTAAATGTATAAGGCCAATCATTCCTGAATGACCATGCATGATCTGGCTTAGCAATAAATACCTGCTTAATCGGGAAATGGCTTGCCAAGAAATTATGGAATGGAATAGGTTTACATGCTTCAATGTATTGGATACATCCCATACCACATACAACACTAGGAAAACAACAATCATTCATTAACCTGGTAAACTTTCCTAAGTCTAATTCCTCCATTTCGTCATGGTACTCACGGAGATCCTTGGTAACGTCCTCAATTACTGTCTTCGTAGGATTAAGACCAAGTTCATTAATGACTTCCTTCCAGCTGTCCCTCAACTCTTCTGCCACCAAATCAAGAAGTGCGGTTCGATTACAACCCACAACCCTGTTCACTAGACAGGTATAGATGAAAGAAGGCCAGCCAAAGGCCCAAGAACCATGAGTAGACACTCGCTTTGATAAATAGGTGGAGGAGCACTCTTTACAGAGCACTCCTCCATATTACCACCATGAAGGAGATAGCCATATTCCCGATTAGTAGCTTTCCTGCTACTGCATAACTCCAATGGATGTTCTGGAGTCTTAATGCGCATGCAATTTTCACAAACCTCTTCATTCTCTAGAATGACCACATCACTATCAACTTCTATTGCTTCTTCATCATCACTATCGAAATCAACCTCATCAACAACCTCATCAACCATATCAACATCAATTTCCTCCAACAGGTCGACATAGGAATATTCAAATAATCATTACGGATTGAGCCATATCGAAGAGCCTCCTTATCCTCTTCAAATTCTGACCAATCCATATTGTTCATCATGTTCTCCTGCAAGAGGGTTGAATGTTGTGGTTGAGGTCATCATGTGGTGATGCTGAAGCAGTGTTTGTAGACAGTTAATAAATGCTAATATGTCATATCCTAAATTAATACATGCTACTATTTTATAACTAAAATTAATGAATCCTAATATTGTAAATTAATAAATGCTACAATTTTATAACTAAAATTAATGAATCCTAATATTTTGGTAATTGTAACCACCTCCTCCCCTTTTTTGTGTTAGTGTGTATGTTTTTTGTGGTTCTGGGCCCTGCTGTAGAAATCTTGGATACCACGTAGAAATGGTATGAATATTGATGATACGTTCACTGATAATCTACCATTAATTACTTTGACACCTTCTTTTATAAATAAAGTTTCTAGAATTCTTTTTCTTAACCCTTTGGGTACTAAAACTTCTCCAAAATTGGACACCCAGGCGCCAAAAGAAAATATATATGAAAAAATGCGATTATACTAGTAATATTAATCCATTTAGAGTTAAAAAATGTAATTACATTTATAAACATCATATACACGATATATATATTATATAAATTTATATATATATATATATATATATATAGTAGCTGGATGCAGTATATATGTATATATGAAATTTTCACGCAAATATTATTAAAATGTAAATATAATAATTTTTATTATTATCATGCATCGGTATGGTATCATAATTATATAATATAAAATACTATTAATATATAATTGCATATATGTATATATTATATATATACACATCATTATGAATGAACAGTATAATTTCGTAACTAATGAACAAACTCCTTGTGCCAAGTGGCTGCACAACCAATGCATAAAGACGGTTTCGACGGACAATCCGGGCAATAATAATGAGTTAGTTTCCGTTTTTTGTCATTTTTGTAACAAACACGGCAACGGTGTCTTGGTTTTTTATCATTATCTGTGGGTTCAATCTCTGCTAGTGAATGAAAGGACGTCGATGGTTGTACTACAGCAGAAGAATAACGTGCGCGTTTCAATGGACGTTTGCATTCCATTTGGGTCAACCAGAGTACAGCAGACTTTGCAAAATCGAACATGTGTATTTTACTATTTTTTTCCTCTTTATATAGTATATATGCATTGACAAGTAGGCGTGCAACATAATTAAAACCGATTTTCTTGAACCATGAATGGCTTTTTCTTACTGGGTTGTAATACTCAATCAGCTGGTCTTGAAGGTTTACTCCTCCCATATACTTATTATAGAGGTCGATGGATTTCGGTTTGTCGTATGAAATTTCCTCGCCTCCACGTACATGACGCTTTTTTTCAACCAGTTCAGCTTTATCTACAGTGGATAGAAAGTAAACATCAACATCATTATGAATGAACAGTATAATTTCGTAACTAATGAACAAACTCCTTGTGCCAAGTGGCTGCACAACCAATGCATAAAGACGGTTTTGACGGACAATCCGGGCAATAATAACGAGTTAGTTTCCGTTTTTTGTCATTTTTGTAACAAACACGGCAACGGTGTCTTGGTTTTTTACCATTATCTGTGGGTTCAATCTCTGCTAGTGAATGAAAGGACGTCGATGGTTGTACTACAGCAGAAGAATAACGTGCGCGTTTCAATGGACGTTTGCATTCCATTTGGGTCAACCAGAGTACTGCAGACTTTGCAAAATCGAACATGTGTATTTTACTATTTTTTTCCTCTTTATATAGTATATATGCATTGACAAGTAGGCGTGCAACATAATTAAAACCGATTTTCTTGAACCATGAATGGCTTTTTCTTACTGGGTTGTAATACTCAATCAGCTGGTCTTGAAGGTCTACTCCTCCCATATACTTATTATAGAGGTCGATGGATTTCGGTTTGTCGTATGAAATTTCCTCGCCTCCACGTACATGACGCTTTTTTTCAACCAGTTCAGCTTTATCTACAGTGGATAGAAAGTAAACATCACGTTTATCTGTAAATTTCATTCCTAAAATAGCACCATTTCTCATAAATGTAGTCGAGATTGGTTTTTGATTTTCATTGACAATCTCCACGGAATACCCCGATTTTTATTGATAGTGCCCCTGAGTCCTGTTTTGCGAGAAACTAGAAATTCTGCGAGTCGCACACTAGTATACCAGTTGTCTATATGTACAATATAGCCCTTGTCTAGCAGTCCACTATCTTGTAATAATAGGACTACGATGTTTTCACTGTGAGACAATGTACAATCTGCCTGTGGTATGACACTTTTAGCACCATAATAAATCCTAGAATGTACTAAATAGCCTTTAGAATCGCATAACATAAAGGTCTTGACTCCAAATCGCGCCCGCTTTGTTTTGATATACATTTTGAAAGTCAACCTACCTTTATGTAATAATAGTGCTTCATCCATAGAAAGGTTCACATCCGGTGTAAACTTCTTACACAATGTATTGACAATATTTTGAAAGTCAATTATCCTGGACTGCGGATTTCATTATCAACCATATCTGGGTTGGAAAACCGAATAAATTTCAGGATCTTCAGATATCGATCTCTCGACATGGAGTCCGTTTTAGTGAAGAAGGAGTTGACATAAGATCGTCAGATGCCCAGTATGATCGAATTGTTGGCTTATGAATAATACCCATATGAAATGTTAAACCGAAAAATTTTCGCATCTCATCAACAGTAACATTTTTCCATTGGATAGTTGATCCTGCATAGAAAGATTTAGCCCTTGTATTCGTCCAATCTACCAAAGAAGTGAATAGCTCATCACAAAGAAACAACTTCATATAGTCTTGGTCAATATAGTCAGTAGTGTTTATTCCGTTGTTCCAGCCGTTTCTCCCTTCAAATGCAATCGTAGTATCATAAACATCACAACTCGCAGACGTTACCTCCCACTGAGCCTGCCAGTCAATTCCATCATCAGACTCCGAACTTCCAGAAGAACTTCCATCATCCTCCACTATCTCCTCATTGACCTCAACATCCGGATCCGACTCAGATGTTCCTCCACAACTATCGACCTCATCTTCGCTTTCCTCATGTATCTGAAAACCGTAGTATTGTACAGCGTTTCTGACCCTAGTTGGTCGGTCCATTACAGATGTTAATTAGGTATCAAGGTATCACAGTCCGCAGGTCCGTTACCGGACCGGTACCGTACTTACTTAATGTTTGACAGACAGACTGAAGACAGACAGACTAGATCGCATCAGACAAGAAAACTGACATCGAAAATGAAATCACCAACCAGGAAAACCACGGTCGCGAAAATTTTAAAAGTTTGCATGGTTTGTTGTAGGCCCTACCTGAACCATGCTTCCGTAGGTTTGACCGACAATCAGACAGATATAACAGACAAACAAACAGCCAGATGTGAAAACTGACGTCTGAAATGAAATCACTGACCACGAAAACCCCAGATTCGAAAGTTTCAGAAGTTTGGAGCAAGCCAACAATCCCACAGCCGTCTCTGTAAACAGTAGGCCTATAGGTAGAAAAAGTACCGAATGCAGAAGTGAAGTAGGCTACAACTGACAGCCCATGCAGTACCCACATATCAACCTTGGCTAATGTCAACACTCCCTAAGGCGCCAAATGATATCAAGAAGTAGTGTAGTGGGCGCCATATATAGCAGGAGTCTCATTGGAGATCATTATAACCCATGGCTCAACAGTTGAGCCATAGCGCATTAGTACATGGCTCAACAGGTGAGCCATAGTACCCAAAGGGTTTTAAAGTGTGGTTTAGTCCTCTGTGTAATATTTTGGAGTTATCATAATCGGGTGTGCATTGTGATGTGATGATATGGGCGGTGAGTTCTGATTGTTTGATTCTACTATGTTTTATGTCTGCAGTGTTGCTTTTGTTGGTCATCATTTGTATAACTAGAATTTCCCACATGAGCAAGGAAGGTATAATGTATGGAATTTGGGGGTCTTTTAGGTTTGTGTCCTTTGCAGATCATTGATCCAATGGATGTACCGGGTTGAAAGTAGGTACCGATATTGTAACGATTACATAAACGTTCCAAATCTTCCCTTAGATCTTTTACGTATGGAAGGGGAATGTTAGTCAGTGTTTTTTCTTTAGGAGTTAATTTTCTGGTGGTATTTAAGGCTTTTCTGAAGGAGTTGTGTATGATATGTGTTTGATATCCGTTTCTTGTTAGAGAGTAGTTTTTGTATGTATCGAGTTGTTGGTCTAGACCTCCGTCAGTACATATGGATTTGCAAGTTGATATGCAAGTGGATATGCATTATTGATTATGCATTATTTACATGTTACGAAACAGTTATACATTACTGAGGTACATTATTACATGTTACGAAACAGTTGTACATGACGTGGTACATTTTTCGGAATTCTTCTGCCAATGAAAGTGTGAAAAAAGTAATTACATATGCATATCAGACATGGATAATTATATTATATCCATCATAGTCAGTTTTTTTTACAGTTTAGTTAGTTTAGTAGTTTTAGTTTTTACACATCTATCATAACTAATCCCCCCTCCCCACATCATTTTACAGAAGACAAAATCTGAGTTATATAAAATAATAATATAAAATCTATAAAATCTTAATTAATAGTAAAGACACGGACTGCTACATAGTATTACGATATAAGTTACCAGTACTCACCATTTCTGTTTGTCAGAAAGACTCTTCTTTAAATTTTTTTTTTTTAATTTTATGCTTTCTTATTAAATAGTCTGTCCAGGATTTGGAAGTCCCATAGAATAAAACAGAACCTTAAGGTTCGATTATTTATGGCAGCAGTAGTACCAGTACTCTAATATGGGAGTCCATGCTGGACTCCCTGGACTCTCTGGATGGCATTTTCATAAGAATGCTACAACGGGTTCATTGTGTCAAGTACAATGAACACATCTCCAACCAGAACTCTATACATCATTGGAGGTGGAGGTGTTCCATTAATCTCCCCTAACTTGACACTTGAATGGAACTGCCTCCGCTTTGCAGGAGATGCTTTGCACTCCTTGTTTAACTCCTTGTTTTGTAAGAACATTGGCCAGTTGATTTTGAGTTGGTATCCATAAATGAACTGTAGTAAATTCTTTCTAATACAAAATCGATTGTAAAATAGCAATATCTATACAAAACCTACCTACCCAGTCCATACAAAATTATACGATCTTCAATTGTTGTAGTTGATTAAAGAGCATTAAACAGAGAATTTCTCAGTAAGGACAGTTCTGGGTAACAACGTCCGAAGTAATCCCATTATCAAATAAGATAGGAGTAAAGCACATTCAACATTGTGGCAATAACAATTTCAGCAGCAAAGGTGCTTTTTACAATGCCCCAAAGTCATTTACTCTGCTATGATACCCCAATGATGTTTTTTGATTAGGTCCAAATAAGAGTAATAACATATTGCAGCAGACATGGATAAATATATTATATCCATCATATTCAGTCAGTACCTGTATAATAATCACTATGCACTGTATGTGTCCACATCTATCATCTATCATAATTAACAAATTGAGAACATCAATAGGAGTGAAACCTACAATCCTATTTAGTGCACTAAAATAAAAAGAAGGCCAGCCAGATGATCAATTCAACTTAGAATGATAATGCTTCCAATAAGAAAATAGAGCACAAACTAACAGAGAACAAACTCCCTATTGCCTTGTTAGACTATCAACTCACACAACATCAGAGAAAGTTGAGGGAGCTAGTCTCAGAAAAGGGAGCATCAGCTTGGTGAGTTCTTCACCCACTAAAACTACTTGACATCCACCTAAACAAGTAAAAGTTTGCCGATGCAATAAGTCTGTGGTATGGCTGGCTTCCCTTGGACCTCCCCACTCGTGCCTGTGGGATCCGATTTTCTGAAATCGCATCTTGCTGTGACCCACAGGGACCTGGATATCCGACATAATGATGTCTGTGATTTTTATGCATCTATATTATCAAAGGTGCCCCACAACATCACAGTGGAACCTCACTTAATGTCAATTAACAACCAATGTGGAAGCTCATGCGGAAGCTGTGTCTGTGTCTGGAAGTAATATCTCCCGATCTTTAGCCCACTGACCTCCTCAAATTTTGCTACATCCCTGGATAGAGCCTACCTTCATCATTAATCGAGAAGACGACCCCAGTATGAAGAAAGAGTCCATGAGGTAGTGGTAGAAACATTCATCCTTTCTGATTTTGGAGCGATGATGCCTACTTCCACACAGTTAGTAAAATACCTTTCAGTTCTTCTGTCAGAAAAGCGATAGGAGTGCTACTCCCACTGCATTTCATGGATCAGGATGAACCTTAATTTCTCCTCCTCCAAGCAGCTTTGATGTATACGCATGGATCTAGATCAGAAAGGAAGAGGCCAGCCAGTCCAGAGGAATTTTCCATCTACCATGCTAACTCTGAGGCTTGCCCTTGAATATAGTAACTCGACTGTGTTGTGTTTCTTAGTATTTATTTATATATTTTAAAACAGTACTGAAACAGTAAAAAAAACAGTAAAAGTACTGACAACTTATATCCAGTGCAGTCCCCCCAGATCTATACTCCCCTCCCCAAAGGAAACTCTAGTACTCATTTAACTACTACAAGGATGCAAGGCAGAGATGCGCCCTGGCTGTCCCCTCAAAGCATTCATGCCGAAACGAAAACTGCCCTGCCCTGGCCCATGCGAGGATTGAACCCACAACCTATGAGATTTGTGAATTCAATGAACCACTACCCCAAGGTGGAACCATTTTAATATTGTTAGAACCGGTATGTTTAAATATACCAGTCCACTGAGGAATTTTCCATCTACAATGCGAACTCTAATTGTCCAATTGTATTGACATTTAGGTCAAATGTATGAATATTGCATAATATTCTTGTAGACCTATTTACATTGAACCTATTACCAATTCTCAAAAGATATATTTCAATCTATATTGTTCTAAATTCGCTGGACACATGGTGGTGGAGGACCACACCTAATCATACGGATCCATACAACTCAGCATTGTATTATGTTGGGAACGGAGGCTGCAGCTCATGCTGTAAGAATGTTGGCAACTTGAAAGAGTCTACTGAGGACCATGTTACTGAAAATCGATTTCAGCAACGAATTTAATTCCATCCGCAGGGACACTATGCTGGAGACAGTCCACAGATACCACCCATACGTCTACAACTACACTCTTGTGGTGTATGGGGAGACCTCACCCTCCTCATCCACGGAGATCAAACTCTACTCTCCGATGAGTGATTCAAACAGGGGGACCGCCCCTCTTTGGCAACACTCTGAACCCCACCACCAGACATTGGAATACTCTTTTAATTTCTGGTTCCTCGATGATGGATATTGGTGAACGACTACCAGGTAGTTTTTAGGGAACTGGTTAAGAAAATTAATTTATGGACGTCCAGAATTTAATTTAGGGATGTCCATTAATCCGTTACTATTCTGATTGGTTGAAAGTTGAAAGATCGTTCAGTTTGTGTGTTTAGTATTAATTTTGACTAGAAATACAGTGAACTTTTTTAACCGTCAAGGGTCTGTTTTTCCCTCGTATTGTTTCACCATCTCTAGGTCATATTAAAACTATGAAAGCTTTTCACCATGGAATAGTTTGGGTCAGATTCTGACTTCGACATGTAACTCTACTGGGAATTTCTGCTGAGCAACGTACTGGATGGGTCAAATACAAAAATACCCCGGACATTTCAAAGCTCATGAAAGTGACTATTATGCTATGGAACCCTAGCACTGGAATCTTAGTCTAAAAACTTTCTATCCGTTGGTTTCTGACACTCTTCCCCAGGGACTCACAGAATTGTTGACCGCTCTCTCTCTCTCTCCAGTGGGGGGTAAGACGGGCAGCCGGTCAGGAGATAACTGACACCTGTGAGGCCAATTGTGTCCGGTAATTCCACTGACATCTAGTGACTGGACCAGCGCATTACTAAATGTAAGGGGGAGTTGGGGTTGCTTTTTGATGAGTCAGCTCTCGGGGCAAATACCACACCCTGGTTTGCCATTCAACAGGGTAGGTGTCGCAGTTTAGTCAGATATGGGGCCCATCACCCATACTGCCATACCTACTCTGAAGCACATGACACACCATTGACTATGCAGCTAATCGGCTGGGCCATACCATGCTGCCAGGTGCAGGTCGCAGTGGATTGCACTCAAATTGGAGATAAGTGCAATCTACTCCTGACCAGCCATTGGCAGATGGCCATCTGCCTGGCCAGGCCATATACCCCTGCAGCCGAGTATATGGGTCCTTAACCCAGGATCAAGGGCATAACTATCCTAAAACGAAGGGATCATAGTTACAGGACCAGATTTACCCTTAGTAAGAAGGTATATGCAGCCACAGGTGGCACCTCCTTTATGTAGGGCTGCATGACTAGCTGGACAAACTACTGAACTATAGGCCTAAAATAAAAGTTTCCCGGCACAGCCCTAAAGTAATATATACATAGTTAGTTAGGTAGCGCCTGGAGCGCTATATATTTCCGATTATTACGAATTATGTCACAAATTAATTATCACAAATTCAATATCCAGTATGTTACAGGAAAACGTAGAAAATCAAAATAATTATTATCAAAATCATTTAAACAATTCTAGTACATCGTTATATGCACAGAGGGTGTGAGAATCAATCACCTTTAACCCTATTACCACTGGGACTGGGGTGGGGGGGGGGGGGGGGGGCGAGTCGGCCCCTTCCTAGATTTTAGTTGCTGTAACTATGCAACCACATTACGTACCGGCCCAATTTTTATTGAGAATTAGCCAAATTTAATGCAGCAACTTTTGCAAAAAACGACGTTGCAATTGGATTTCTACTTTTCGATGTGGGTGCCACCTCAAAATTTGGTCTCCAGCACCAAATTTTTTGAAATTTTAGAATTTTACAAAGTCATTCGTGATTTAGTAATTATTTATGTTTGGGCTATTTTTATTTATTTTTATTGGTTTGGATCACTCTAATGCTCTATACAAGTATGTAAGTGTAGTGGTACGTCATTTTTGGAGCACCAAAATTAGGGCGTGGCACTTTAAAATTTCAAAATTACTTTATTCGGAAAATTTACTAAAGTTTTGATTTCGAAGCATTTTTATTGGTTTTCTGGAGCGTTGAATCGATTGAAAGTAATATAGAAGCCTGAAGACTTAGTGGTTCGCCATTTTATGTGCACCAAAATTTTTCAATTCATTTTTCAAAATTTGAAGTGCCACGCCCTAATTTTGGTACATCAAAATGGCTAACCTCTAAGTCTTCAGGCTTCTATATTACTTTCAATCGATTCAGCGGTCTAGAAAACCTATATAAATGCGTCAAAATTTAAATTTTGGTTTATTTTCCGAATCTCGTATTTTTCAAAATTTGAGGTGCCACGCCCACTTCTTAGGTGCACGAAAAATAGCATCCACTTCAATGTTTGGAAATGGAATATAATCACATTCGATTCAGCGTCTTGAAAAACCTACTAAATCTAGCCAACACTGCCACACTATTAGCTTATGAAATTTTAACTTTTT